>JBAMIB010229407.1:0-12252 GCA_037177415.1 Kaempferia rotunda
AGCTAATATTAAGTATGAGGTGCATGACCAGCTCGGTCTTATAGAAATTTTTCATCGATCATAAGGGTAAATCGGAAAGCACTCACGATGGATGGCTCATGGACCAATATCCCTTAGTTGTAAGTCTCAATTAGAGTAAAAAATCCTACAAACCATAAATATCTGAAAAATAATTCAACATCCCTAGGCTTCCTGGAAATAAAGATAGCGGTGGAGGAGTTTAGGAATGAATGGTCACGTGAGTGGAGCACGTGGGGATAGAATTTCATCAGTCTATTAATTATTTAAATATAATTAAAATATAGTATTAGACAATATTATAGTAAAGAGACGGATGACAGTTAATTTATTCAGAAAATATATTGAATAAACTAAAATATATATGACGAAATCCTGAAGCCCTCACTTATGAAATAAGTTAAAAGTTGTGCTGAGTTGTCATTGAGAGTTAAGATAAATCAAACTTGATCCAATGAGAATTAGGCCCAGCTCGAATGAGAGTCGGATCTAATCACAGGATCAATATACTCATCCTAAAGATTCGAGTTTGATCACAGGGCAAGCCAACTATCATGTCTCAACCTTAGTTGCTGATATATCTTTTATCTCAGTCTCAAATCTCAACATCATACCTTAGCTATTGATATCTCCCCTCTTCAGGCATAGATCCCAACATCATGTACACTTCTCTCGACCTAAGATTTAGACATCTCCTCTGGCATCCTCTATGTCTCAACTTTAGCTACCCACATCTCCCTTGCCTCAACCTTTGATCTAGACATCTCCCCTGACATCCTTCATGTCTCGGCCTCAGCTACCGACATCTCCCCTGCGTCACCCTCAAATCAAGGCATCCTCCATGTCTCGACCTCAACTGCCGACTTCTCCCTTGCTTCAGGCTCGTATATCGACATCACACATCTCTCGGTATTAGATTTAGACATCTCCCTTTGCAACCACCATGACTCGCCCACAGCCGCTGACATCTCCCTTGCCTCACCCTCAACTTCAGTCTCAGATCTAGACATCTACCTTGACATCCTACATGTCCCGGCCTTAGCTGTCGACATCTCCCTCGGCCTCGGATTCAGATATCTTCCCCAACATCATCGTATCCATGTCTTGGCCTTAAATCCCCGCTTCCTCTATGCCTCAGTCTTAGATCTTGACATCGCCTCTGTCTCAGCCTCAGTCCCTGGCATCCTCCTCTAGCTGCAAGGTCACTCCATATTGAAGTCATTTCCTCATACATCCTCGTATCAAGGTCATTTTTCCCAGAAGATGTAAATAACAATGATGAATATTCTAGACGTGACACTAAGTGAATAGAGAAGCGATTATGTGGTTGTCAGACCTAGTCTCCTTGCTATCTTCCTACAAACACGTGACACTTAATGGTGAAGAGACAGCGAACGACTATCAGATCTGGTCCCCTCATTGGCATTGACACGGATATGTTCATTTGACAACTATATAAATCCGAAAAAGATAAACGGAGAGGATGACCTTTTGGTAACTCTCACACACACTCTCTTTTTCGGCTCCATCAAGTGATTGCTTCTTCCTTCAACTTTACTCTTCATACCTCAAGCAATCCGAATTTGAGCATTGGAATGACCTGCCAAGATCTCCCGACTTTGGTCTAATTCTTTATTGAAGCTCCTTTTCGGTCCTACTCATCCCCTTCAATAATGATCTCTAGAGAGCACACACATTGGATTATTCTTTGACTGGTGGCTTGTGACCATCCACGATATTTGACCAGAACAGAACACTAATTTGCTAAATATTTAAAGAATTTGTGAAGCCCTCGATGGTATGGTTCAGTGGTAAGTGACTAAGTGTTTAGGATAAAAAAAAAAGATAAATCAGGTAACACTGATCCTGAGGCAACCTATCCAGTCCCATGGAAATTTCCCTCCGAGTGTCATGTAAGGCTATAGCAGTCAGGGTCAAAACTCAATAGAGGATTTCACCGCTTTCGTACACCTCTGCCCGGGAATTCGCCACTTGAGCTTCCCCACTTTAATTACCTCCCTCTCCATAGTAGTGGACAATCGGGGGTGATAATGTGGTGATTCCAATTTTTTTAAAATAAATTTATAAATAATTTATGAAATAATTCTAAACCTTCTAATTAACTAATTTTTATAATTCATTTTAAGACCGTGAAATTGGTTTTTAAAAATGATAATTAAGAATTAATTTTAGAATCTCTAAAGAAATTTTTAAATGAATATAAGAGTTTAATATTAATAAATATTGACGAACAATTTCCAAATATCTTAGCGCCTTTTTTTTTTTTTTTCAATTTTCATTTAAGTTTCGTAATTAACTTAGAATTTTATAGTCAATTTGAAGAATCAATTCCAAAAAAATTTAGGAATCAATTTTTATAAAATATATTTTTTTTAATTTTATTATAATTCTAAAATAAGTTTAAATATTAGAAGAAGAAAAAATCCATTTTCTATCTCGAAGAAAATTCTTCTAACTCAAAACTATTGTAATGCATCATTTGATCATTGTTGTCTAAGGTTCAATAGATTACTATGATAGTAGAGTTATCAATCTCTTTGAAGCTTAACTAGTGATGAATTATATTGTTGTTGAACTAAAAATTTTTATTTTTTTTTTCTTTTGTAGCAAATTAAAATAAATTGTAGCAATTGTAGGTGATTACGTGCATCCGTCACAACCCATCTTCAGGTTATATAAAAGAAGGTAAATTATAAGGTCTAGTCGGCTTATACTCATTGTCAAGTGGTAGAAAAAATATTTATTTATTTTTCTTTGATATTAACTAATAATATTGTTTGATGTCTCATGTTTTACCCATGCATCCCTGGATATTAATATACATCTATTTTGAATTTTTACATATTATAAAAATAACTAAACAGATACTTATATAAATAAATACTGGCTCATAATAGATAAAACTGTCAAAAATATTCTAAATAAATAGTAAAATAGATTCCTGGAGCCTTTAAAAATGCCCTAAAAATTATTTTTCGGATCTGAAATTTGATGAACTCCACCCAGTAACAAATATAGTAGATCAGAGCTACAAGTGGGGAAAAAAAAACTAACGATTCATTTTGATTCCTAAGTTAAAAATTATGACCTTCATAAACTTAATTAGCTTTTAAAGTCTACATGTTCAAAGGTGAAATGAGACATGACAAGTAGGAGCCATGTCCCCTTGTCACTTTATGAGGTCTGGTAGGGGAGCCATTTATTTATAATTATACCTGAATAATTTTGAACATAGATAATTTTTTTTATTCATATATATATACTAAGATAGATAATTTTGAAGATAGATATATAATCTTTTCCTCAAGGATATCAAAGTGTTTGACTGATCAATTTAAGGGCATCTCCAATGTAAAGTTTGTAAGAGGTTTATAAAAATAAAAAACCTCATTAAAAAAGTTTTAACCATTGTATGAGTGAGGTTTGAAGTTTGTAGCTTAAGAACAAGTTTGAAAACTCAAATCTATTTTTTTTCTCTTGAAGGTAGAACTTGTAATAAATGACAATAATTTGTTGCATTGTGATTGATAATTTATAATGTAGGGAGGTATATGATTGATAATGTATGACGTATAAAAAAGTTATAGAAATGTTTTTACATTGTAAAGAGAATAATAAGTTTTTTGATTTTTAATGTGGCATTGATGGATACAAAAAAAATTTATTTAAAAGTTTAACTATTGAAGGTGCCCTAACATGCAAACACATGTCTTAACTTCTTCTTCTCCTTTTCAAACTGTTCACTTGGATGGCAGCTTCCTCTCTAGCTAGCTCCAACTCATGCACCTCACAAGCCTTGAGTTAATGCCTGAGTCATGCAAACACATGTTTAACTTCTTCTCCTCCTTTCAACTGTTCACTTGCATGGCAGCTTCCCCTCTAGCTCCAACTCATATATGCATTGCACCTGATCACAAGCCTTGACTTGAGTTAGTGCCTGAGTGGCAAAATTAGGTCTCAGTCCAAGGAACAGTACTCCTATTCCTTACCCCCCACTCTCTCCCTCCCTCTCTCTCTCTCTCTCTCTATCTTCCTGTCCTTGTCCATGCTCCATACTGCATTTATGAGCAGGGTCAGGGACAGTGCCCTTAACGTTTTCCTCCCCCTTTTAATTTTAATTTCCTTCATGGAAGAAGAGTGAAGAGATGTTACAGTCCCCTCCTCCTTCTCTTCTCTCTCTAGGTGTTATTCCTCTGCTTCCTTAAAATATATAAGCTATTGTCCAGTCAATATGCCTCAGCACAGGCACTGCAATTCCTCCATCTCTGCCTGCTCCCATCGATCTTGCAGCATTTACTGACCTCCTTAATTATAGTATTGATCTAGCTTCTATATATATGTGTGTAATTTAATTCTGTATCTCTTATTTATGCACACATAGAAATCATAACCCACTCATGACCTAATCACTGCAACACCTCTATTTATATATCCCTCCCTCTCCTCCCTGCAATTCTGTACACACTCATTATATTCTTGCAGAAAGGTACGTAGTTATGAGCTCACTACTTTGACCTTGATCTTCATCTTCATCTTGAGCTGGAGGTGGGGGGAGGATCGGCGGTATGGCGACCGTCTACCCTGATCTTTCGCTTCATATCTGTCCTCCGGCAGCGGCGGCAGCCGGAGCAGTAGTGTTCAACTCCAGTGGCAGCAGCGAGAGTGAGTTGAGCCATGAACTGATACTACAAAAGCAGCAGCAGCAGCAACAACAACAACAACAATTGTCGTTTGATCGGGTTTGGCATGGCGTCCGTGAGCCGAGTCTCCACCTCGGGCTCTATCCCCACCGGCAGGCAGAGTGCGGGTTCAAGCGGAGCGGGTCGAAGTCCGCCGGCCACCGGAGGAAGAGGAGTATCAGGGCTCCGAGAATGAGGTGGACCACCACCCTGCACGCGCACTTTGTCCATGCAGTCGAGCTCCTCGGCGGCCATGAGAGTAACACATTAATTCATCAAGTAATTTTCCAAATAACTGATGATTCAATTGCCCCCATAAACTAATCCAATGCTGCAGGAGCTACACCAAAATCGGTTCTTGAACTCATGAACGTTAAGGATCTAACCTTGGCACACGTCAAGAGCCATCTCCAGGTACAAAATGGTATTATTATATATTGGAATCTTAACTACAAAATATATAGTTGATCAAATTTCATGCTGCTGATTGATACTGCAGATGTATAGAACAGTGAAGAGCACTGACAGAGAAGGACAAGGAGGTGTATATTTGGATCTAACCACTACTGTTTCCTCACTCCTCTGTATGCCTGATATCTTAAGAAAAATGTTTGGTTCAGGGAATGTTCGAGGTGCGGAAATGGGGATGAATAATGCTGCTTCTCAGTGGAGTGGAAGAGAGGTGGAAGCAGAAGAAGTGGAGGGAGGAGTAGTACTATTGCAGACATTTGATAAAGCTGGTCAATATGAACAGATCAGCAGCCATTGCTATGCCTCACCACCACCACCACCATTGCCCCTGTCCAACTCTTCAAGGTTGATTATGACTGAATGAATGCCATGGGTAGATAGCATTATCATAATGAGTGAACTTTGTCTTGTAATTTATTGTCAGCAGTGAGTTGCGTCCATCTTTGGAGAGGACTGCTTGGAACCCATCAATCAGACAAAATAATGCATTATCATATCCTTGCTTCAGAGGGGATCAGTTGCTGCACAGTGACAGCCAGGTACCTTGTTGCAGTCAAAGTTATCAATTTTTCATTCTACTCTAAATAAATAAAATGAAAGAATTTTTAAGGAAGAAACTCACTGATTTTAGCAATTTCCTTACAGCTGGAAGATCAACCAAACATCAATCCTTTTCCTGCTGCAGCTGATGGAGGGAGGGCACCTCCTAACCTTGAGATAACATTAGGCAGATAATATTGGCAAATGCAGTTTTTCAGTGTCCCAGTTTATGAAGGTTTAGTCGGAAATTAAGAAAAGTTTGTGATAATTAAACTAATCGACAAGAAATGTGGAGAAGAACAAACCATGTTTGGGGAGTTGAAGAGTGTGGCATTTGTACATGTAAAATCTGGTCTTTGACAAAATTTGTCTGGAGATTATTTTTGAGCCTAAGTATGGTGGTGTGTGATGTTACACTCTTGTGATACTTTATTTTGTAGTCATTAAGCTGCCATGACTCCAAAATCTTATGAACTCAGCAGAGAACCAATTGGCATCCTTGATCCATCATAAGAGCTTATTATACAATCAATTTAATTTAATATACTAAACTTAGGCAGTCTATGCCATAGTCTTGTGCCAATTTACATATAGAGATAATGAAACAAATTTGATGAATTCTCAACAGAAAAGAAATAACTCCCTGAGACTGACATTCAAAAAACTCCTTAGCTCATCCTTGCAAATGGACAGATTTAGCAATCAGGCCAATTAAAAGTTAGTTTATTTTCTAACTATCAGACCAGAAAGCTATTTCATTGCGTAGAACTGTTACGAATGATGAATATTACACAACCGGAGGCATTTTAGATTAATTTCAATGGGAAAAAAATGTGACAGGCTATATATTTACAGTTATATTTCCAGCTGATATCAGTGAGAATAGGAGCTTAACTCTGTGCTATAAATGGATTCCAATATGCAATACACCATACTTTCATCTTCCCACTTGATGATCTCTTTTGCATACTGAAGTGCTGCGTCAACCGAATTCGAATCCAAACTGTTGGTCAGTGTGACGTAGAGTTTACGCCTAGTGATGGAATAAAATAGCCTCTTGAATTTTGTAGCAACATAGTGAAAAGCTTGCTGAGCTTTGGTAGCGCCAATTTGAGCACCTTGACTAGTTTTCTTGGATGGATACCGGCTATTAATAGGATTATAGTCATCAAACCATTCACACAATGTTAGAGGTGCCATGTCTATCTTCTGCTCGAGTAAATCAAATTTACTTAGGATCAGAAGAAAATATGTATCTTCAAAGGATGGATGACTGGCAATACACTCAAAGAGCCTTTTGCTCTCCATCATTCGATTCTTAACCATGCCATTTGTGTCTTCGTAGTATTCATCATAGTCGGTTATAGCAACAGGAAAAATGACTATGCGAACATCTTCAAACATGCCAAGCCACTTGCAGTTCTCTCCCAGGCCTTTGGTATTAAGTCTGATGAGCTGATACCTACAGCAAATGTAGAGTGCATTACAACAAAACCATGTCAAGAATGACAAGAGAATTGTCATGAACATTGCATTTTTTATTCTGACAATAATCGTTCTAAACAGTCTTGACAAGGACCAATCATATATAAAAAAAAAACATTTGCCATTTTTTAATACTACCACTATGAAAGAAACTTGATGGTCTGGAAATCTTATCGGGTGCTATGGCAATTATTTTTGAGTAAAAATTAAAAGGGTACCCGGTTTCAAAATATATCAAATCAATGCTCCATCATATTTTTCATCCCGCAAATACTGTTATTCCAACAATGTTATAATAGTCATAATCATAGTTGCTACAACGTATTGTAATTTTAACCAATTTTGACCAAGTTAGTAAAAATATTTTGATATAACAAGTGCTTCATGTATTGTAATTTTGACCAAATTAAATCAATTTTATTCTACGTTGTAGCAAAATAATGGTATTTTTAGGATGAAAAATATGATGGAGCGTTGTTTTGATACTTTTTGAATAAAGGGCGCCCTTTTGATTTTTGCCTAATATTTGGAGTCTTACATGGTTATATTTGTATTAGCTACGTGGTTATTACTTGTATCAGCCACTGTAAATGGTACTGACCTTAACAAGGTTTCCTGCGGGTCATCATCGTCAATACTTCTTCCAGAATAAGCTGATGGTGGAAACTGGAAGTTTGTGTGCATCAATCCATTGGAAGAACTTATTCCATCCGCGTAGAGGATATCAATATCAGAAGGTTCATACTCAATTCTCGACATATCAACAACCTGTAGATTTTTCAGCACCACCTTTAGACATAAGTTGAGTATTTTGACAATGAAGGTAAAATTGTTGTTCCCAATATCACTTCCAACATACCACAAAAAAAGGGTGTCTTTGATTCTCTTCGTTTTATTGTTATTTAGAAGACATGGACAAAAGTATATCTTTATAGTGATCATATTAGCATTCAGATCGTTATAATTTGATAATCACAATGTAGGATTCTGTTTTACTCAAGACAGTTTGAATGATAATAGAATACTCATATCTTACTATTAAACTTCTGTTGAATTAACATCCTAGGCTGGTTATTGCTGCTCTAAAGAAATAATTTCTCCATTTTGTAGAGTTAATTCAAGGCTCTTAATAAAATTTCTTGTATTTTCCTTTGTTCTCTCATTAAGACTAATAGCATAGTCATTTATGAACATATGCATGGACTATTCTCCTTTTACACATGAATGCTTCTCTATGAACTACATTGATGATCCAAACATGGTCCCATACCTTCTCAATAAACTAATATATAATTATTATAATATGAAATCCCCAACCCCAGCATAAAATTTTAAATCATAGATTATAATAATGAATATGCCATGCCTATACTGAGTCTTGTCTGATCATTGCAATGACCCTTGTACAATAATTAAAGTTATATAAGATTATGACAGTATTAGAGCATTTGGTTGTTAGGAAACAAACAACACGTAAAAATTGATGCTAGCAAAGATGAGAACACTACTAAGATGGATTGTGAGGCAACTATATATATATATATATATATATAGTTGATTTTTGATAATGTTGGGCTAATTATTTTACATATTTGATGCGCTTTAGATTGTTTATGACATGAAAATTATTTGGAGCTTAATGATATTTCTTCTTGTATTTCATGATATATTCTTCATTATTTGAATTTGATCTTATAGGTTGGACTTGCAATATGGCTCAAGTGAAGCAAACCAATTCAAGAGAAGATTGAGTTCATTTAATCAGAAGATGGGTTTTACCCTAATTGAGTTCAATTTGATTATAATTCATATCAAGAAGCTTAACTCAAGTCTAACCACTTCACCAAATCCCTAAATTGTCACTGGACCGGCCCGAAATTCAAAATGAACACGGTTCAAGTGAATCGGGTATAAATCTACAAAAAATCGCAGATGAATAGTGGTTGTGCATTGTTCATCCGCGAAACTTCTTTTTCCTCGCGAGCGACACATGCCCCATCTCCTCTCCGAGACATGCATGCATTTAAATTGAGTTCATTGTCGTTGAGGTCTTCAATGAACATCTTTCAGCTTCCTGATTGACTGGATCGTCGGTGAAGGGTTTTCCTGATGAAATTCTGCTCTACAATTCTAAAATCTGCGATTTTGAAATTTACCGCTCTTCGGAGGCGTTTCTCCGATTAGCGGTTTCACTTCATATTGGCTAGCATTGGAGGCGTTCCTTTAGTGTTTGCTGAGTTCACTCCGACCGCATTCAACAACTACCAGCTCTCCACAGATTCAAGGATCTTAGATGCAGGGGTTCCAACTTTATTTCTGGTTGCTGCAGTCTTAATCGTGAACAGCTCATTGAAGAAGAGTTTTTGGCGGGTTGAGTCATCCTTGATTGAGGTGTAGTTGTGAGATTTCATCTCCGACGTTGTGAAGAAGTGTTTCTGATCAGCTCCTTGTGTGACAGCAAGGAGGAGGAGATTTGGAGTGTGATTTTGGACTTGGAGATGCACTAGTTCACTTTGAATTTCTGTTTTGTTTAGATCTGATTGTAAATTTTGAGTTACTGCAGTTAAATTTTCAGCGTTGTCTCTCTTTGAAATCAGAATTTCAGTTTCTGTAGTGTAGATCCATAGCTTAATTTTGGTTGGTATCATTTGCTTGCTTGATAATTAGCTTAATTCTTTATTTAGAGTTAGTTAAGGTTAATTAGTGTTTACTTGTTGTTTAGGTTCATATTTCGTTAAGCGCAATTCCCTTCCTTTGATTGCATTTCATTCTTGTTACATTAGGATTCAACAAAACCCAAAAACCTCATTTCATCATTAGAAAACCCCAAAAAGAATCCTAAATCTAGAACAAACATCTTATTATTAGTTCTCGAGAGATTTGACTTGGACCCTTATTCTATATCATCTCTTTTGTGTAGTTGAGGGTTTTCCATTACTGGAGTTCACTTGTGACATTCATTGTGAGCTTATCAATATTCAACGTTGGTGATTTGTAATCTAATTTTTTAATCTTTTACCTGCATGCAACAGTTTTACTCTTTTTTCCTCTCTCATCTGCATATGACAATTTTTCTCTCTCATTTATATGTAACAACTTTTATATATATATATATATATATATATATAATTTTAAATTTAGATCGTGGATAATTAGATGGGGCCAATGAGCTCATTGAACATTCATTTTAGTTTTAAATTTTAGAAGAAATTTTTCTTTATCAATCTACTGGTCAAGTTACGGACGGCCCTAGATCTTTCTCTCTTCTTTTTCCGTATTAAACATTGAGAGGTGTTGTCATCTCTTTGCACGCCAATTTATAATCGTATCAAGAACAATAATAATTAATGATAAATAAGTTGGTGTTGTAGCCCATAAGCTAGCTCTTAGATGAGGCGGTCAAAATCGGAGGGTTGACGTAGGGCCCGTAGAGCCATCCATTAGCGATCACACGGTGGGCAGCCTCCGTCATATGGATTCCATCCCAGTTCACATGGGTCGATATGTTCTCGCACACCGTGAAACCCTTGTCGTTGCACCGGCGGCCTTGGTCGTAGTTGTAAAGCCCGCCGCCGTTCCCGCAGCAAGTTCTCAGCGCTCCTGCCGTAAACCCTGCAAGAGCTGAAACGTAACTGCATGCTCTGTTTCTCTGTTTCTTCCAAATGGGGGAAAAGTACACAGACATAAAGTGGTGAAAGACTGAAAGATGATAATACATTGAACAGGTCAGTCCATCTGTGTCAGCTCAAGTGCAATGTATAATTCACACAGCCATCGATCGGTCCCCCTCGTGTGTGTCACGTAGAACCTTGGCAGGACGTGGCAGGGGAGATGCCTTCTCAAAAGGGTTCCATAATTCCCTTAGCTTTATTCGACTTAAATAATGCCCTACACTAACCCGAGAATGCGACCATCGACCAAACACCTCGATCGTGGTGCGTGGGTTCATTTAATTACGATCGAGCTCTGTCAAATATTTTTGTAAGAGGATTCTGAACTCAATTATTGTTTTTTCTAACAGTACACTTCCAAATTCTTGCCTATATCATCTTTTATATATAATTTATAATCACCCAACTACTACAGAGAACGTGCGATCGAATTAAAGAAACTATCAGAAAATTGATCGAGTTGTGTTATATATATATGATCGATCGTGATTTATTCATGGAAGATTATTCAAACTCTCCTACGTACGTAAGAGCCATGTCAATTTCAAATTAATGGTTAATTTGTTCAATTCACGCAAGGTGGGTGGTTAGTTCGTCGCTGACAAGGTCAGTTCAACCTAAAGCTAGATAACCAGGTGTGGTCGATGATGATATCAGCTAGCTTATGACAATTAAACTATTGACTTTTCTTCTTCAGATGCACAACTGCAGAACTCAGAATAATTAATGCAGATGGGAAGAGAAGAAGACGGACCGTATTTGAGCGGGTTGATGGCGAAATCGAAGATTTGTGAGTAGTAGTCGGCGTATCGGATGGATATTGCCGGATTCTTTCTCCGGAGTTCGTCGAGGACTCGCCGGAGCTGTGTGTTGTGCAGCCAGGAGAGGGTGTTGTATCTGCGGGAGCAGCCGGTCTTGGGGCCGTAGTCTTGAGGGTCGGCCGTGTGGTAGTTGGACAGGTACAAAGGGAAGCAGCCCACCGGCAGCAGCCCCGGCACGATGATGTCCGCCGCCCCGAGCCCGATCAACCTCTGCGATCGATCGACCACATTTTTATCAGTTAATTCTGAGCATCTGGTCTAGACGTGATTTATTAATTAATTACCTCGACGCCGTCGGAAATGGCGTGGACGACGTGAGGCACGAAGGTGGTGACTTCGTCGACGGACCTCCCGAAGAAGAGAGCAGTGCTGTAGTCGTTTCCCCCGAACTCGCCCACTACGAACAGAGACTTTCCCAGGAAATCCTTGCAGTCTGCTCGCCGGCCGCCGTACGTCGTCGTCATGAACGTCCATAACCATTAATTAATTTCAGGGAGGGAGCTGAAAGTAAACATGCACCAAGCATCGATCTGAAGAATTAAGTTA
>JBAMIB010229518.1:0-12251 GCA_037177415.1 Kaempferia rotunda
AGTAACTTCTGGAGCCTCATTTTTATTTATGCTTTATTTTATTGAAGTTGTGTTGTTTTAATCTTTAATCCCTGCTAGCCTAGCTCGAGATAGATCTATTTTTGCAGGGACTCTAACTCCATCTAACGGCCTAACCGGACCAACAAATATATACTATCTTAAACGTGTCTCAGAATTTTCCCTCAATAGATGCAACTCTAACTTTCATTCTAATGTTCTCATTTCTTATTTTATCCATCCTTGTATGTCCACACATCTACCTTAACATCCTCATCTCTACAACTCTCATCTTCTCTTATGTGCTCGAGCATAGCCTAACATTCAATGGCATATACGTAGTAGGTTTAATTATCATTTTGTAGAACTTTTCTATAAGTTTTAGAAGTATTTTATGATTATATAAAACATTCGACGTTTTCCTCCATTTCAACCATCTTGCTAATAGTCTATGTAAGGCACTTCTCTTAATCCCTCCATCGTTATGTAAAAATAATCATAAGCACTTAAAACTCTCAGTTCTAAACAACTTGTTTTGTATCTTAACAATTATTTCATTACGACTAATATTACTAAACTTAAATTCTAAGTATTTTATCTTTATTCTACTAAGTCTAAAACCTTTCATTTTTATTTTCCAACAAGATTCTAGTTTAGCATGTATTCTTTTACATGTATTATCTACCAAAATAATATCATCAACCAACAATATGTACCACGATAATGTGTCTTGAATGTGTCTAGTGAGTTCGTCCATGATTAGTGTAAAAAGATAAGGACATGAAGTTGATCCTTGATGTAATCCTATCTTTATTAGAAATGCATCAGTTAATCCGCCTAAAATCTTTACTCTGGTTATTATATCCTCATACATATTCTTAATTAGTTCAATATATATGTTACGCTAACACCTCTCTTTTTAGAATTCTCTATATAGTTTTTCTTGGAACGTTATCATAAGTTATTTTCTAAGTCAATGAATACTACGTGTAGATCTTGCTATTGCTCCCGAAAATTTTCAATTAGTTGCCTGAGACGATAGCTTCTATTGTCAACCTTCTAGGCATGAACCCAAATTGATTTTCGATCACCATGGTCTCCTTAATTTTTTTCTATTACTATTTCCCAAAGTTTCATTGCATGATCCCAAAGTTTGCACAATTTTCTACATCTCATTTTTTCTTATATAAGGGAACTAAAGTACTTACCCGATTAGACTTTTTTTTATTTTCAATATAATGTTAAATAATTTTATAAGTCATTCAATATCTTATTTCCCTAGGCTCTTCCGTATCTCTATCGGAATATCATCTGGTCCAACGACTTTCCCATTTTGCATCTCATTTAAAGTTTATTCTACCTCTAAAATTTGAATTCTACATTAAATATTTAAATTTTTATACTCATTTAACCTGCTTAAATTACCTAAGTTAAATTGGTCACTTAAAAATTTATTAAAAGGTTATTGAAAATAGTTCTTCCATTGCTTGGATAAGATCTCTTTTTTTCCTCTCTTTCACTTAAGTTATTCTATAATTCAATGTTTCCCGTCAAGATTCGAATTTAGTATTACTCCTTCATGTGTCTCATGTAACAAAACAATATCATCTGCAAAACAACATACATGATTGTATATGCCTTGGATATATCCAGTGATTTCGTGCATGATTATTGATGCTCGGGTTAATCCGCCTGAAATATTCACTCTTATCTTACATCATCGTACGTATCCTTAATTAATTCAATATATGTCACACTAATACCTCACAATTTTTTTTTCAAAAAAGAGGGATATGAAAAACACATGAAAAATAATCTAATTTTTTCCTTTATTTTGTTCATTCCTCTCTTCCTCTCCCATGCTCTCTTAGTCATCTCTGAGAGCAAATAGAAAGCTATCGATAACCTTTTAAAAAAAAAGAAAATCATTATCATTGAGCCATATTAATTCCAACTCCTTTAAGGCGGCTCGATGAATCTCATTCAACTCTATCGGTAATATTTCAAATCACTTTTAATGCCATTAGATAGAGTGCTCATTGGTCTCCCTCTACCCGAATTGATTCAATTTTTCAAATTCTAGAATCTATTGGTTGTCTTTCATTTTAAACATGTTTGCACTGCATCAAAAATGATCTTTACCAATATATAATTGCATACACTTCCAATAGTGCCAGCAAGCTTAGTTGGTGTGCCCACTTCTGCCAATGCTAACTACATGCGTTGCCACATCACTTATCCTGCTACCACTTCAACAATAGCTAAAGCTTTGTTAGAACTGATTCCATTTCCATTCCTTGTTACCCGACTCAACACTAACAACTGAGTCCCCTTCACCAGCACAAGTTGATAATTAATACTTTCTGGAATATTATGAATTTTTGATAAGCCATAACCCAAACCCAATCCAAAATTTGAACATTAACAAGAACAATGGAAAACATCTCTAAGATCAAATGAAAGATCAATATTGCCAACTATTAACTACAAGGAGATATTGAAAAGAAAATTTATATTGTTGACAATAAAGTGGTTGAGATGAAAGGATCTAGTTAACATAACACATGCAAAGTGACATGGCAAATTGAGGTACCTAAAGAAGAGACTAGCAATCTTATCCATGCAGGCTAGAAAGGAGCAAGATGTTAAAAAGTTACCTAGTTCCCTCTCTATGATAAATCCTCCTAATCTTAATTCATCTTAGCAACAAAAATTGGTAAAATTAAAGAGTATAATCATGAGAGCAATAGAAAGATCACCAGAAAACAATTACCAGTGTTGAAACGCACTAGACGGCTTGGTTTCCCTAGGTACTTCGTAAACCACTCAAATGCTTCATTTCCTTCATTGAGTGCAGAACCCGACCATTCCCAAACAGATATGTCATCAACTGTGACACACTTTTTATTCAAAGGAATCCTCAGTGCCTCCATATCTGGAGCTTTTATAACTGCAGAAAATGTAATCAAGATGAAAATAGAGCGGACCAAGGATAATAAGAGAATGTGTTACTTGTTTTCTATGAATAGAAAGTTTCTGAAAATAACAATAAAAATTATAAATAAAATATGTGCATTCGTATCTACTTGACAGTTTTTGAAGCAAGATATTTATAGATAGCCATGTTGAAGGCACAGGGAGAAATGGAAATGTGATTACAATGAACACACACAAGTTTTCATAAATTATATAAGCCACGTAATGAACTAAAATGGAATATTACAGGTCGTACATGGAGTGCTAATAAAGGACAGAACATGTACATATAATATAGGTTTTATTTTTAGTAGAACCCCATCTAATCTTTGGAACCCTTCCACTAGTTCCATCGAGACTGTGCTTTCCCAAGAGGCATATGATAGTCACTTAAATTACAAACTTCTCAAGCTAACATGCTTGTGTAGGCTGTTTTAATTATGCACCAAGGCTTGAGGTCCTAAACATGTCTTTAAAAAAAATGATGGTTGACTTGTATAAACAGGTTTACAAAAGCTCTCTGTTATTTAGCACACATGGGTCACATTAGCATCAACATACAAAAAGCAAAAGACACTATACATTCTCTTAGTATTCGTCATCTAATGCTAGAACTTTTAAGTATCAAAACAACTAAAATCAACATAGAGACAAGTATGACGCACCCATATATGAGAGATCAGTTGGCTCCCAATCATCCCTGAATGCATCCATTGGCAGTTCTATATCAACTAAAGCAAGCTTTGGCTCAACTCTTTGAGTATATGCCCTTCCTTTTGAGTTCACAACCAGCCACTGCCGATCCCATTGAAGTCCTATAGAGAATGAAGAAAATCAAGGAC
This sequence comes from Kaempferia rotunda, assembly GCA_037177415.1. Classification (NCBI taxonomy): domain Eukaryota; kingdom Viridiplantae; phylum Streptophyta; class Magnoliopsida; order Zingiberales; family Zingiberaceae; genus Kaempferia; species Kaempferia rotunda. The sequence goes on from JBAMIB010229518.1 coordinate 3,816, forward strand.
GAGCATAGATAATCAATTGTATCTCTACCATAAGTTCACCAAATTGATTAGAAGAAATTTTGGGAGTATCAAAATTTATGAACACTAGCTAACAATATACCAATGTAATAATCATTTTGAGTTGACCCCACCTAGTGGAATAAGGTTTGGTTGTTTGTTATAATAATCATTTTGAGTTTTTATTGAGATTAACAACTAATACAAAATTCTGTGCAAGAAATAAACTAAGTAGTTTGGAAACTTATTGGTTGGTTTACTTGCAATATATAGCAAATTGATTTCAGTATCTGGAATATAATTTATCATACCACAGAAGTAGTTTATGCATACAATCGTGCTTTATGCATAGTTATCAAAATAAAATAGAAGAATAGGTTACGAATACACATAAATAATATACAAATAACATATTTAATATTAAAATGGAACAAATATAAACAAATACAAAACCATTAATATGCCTCTAATGCATCATATAAGATTAAAAAAAATCAAGCAGAGAATATTGTTATGTATATCAACATAAAATATTTTCTATATAATGTATAAATTGGGAAATGGGATTTGTGTGCATAATTTGGGAGGTGGGCAAGGGTTACAAGGAAAGGGTGAACAAATAATGCTCAGGGTGTGTTTTAAAAGTACAGTTGTCCCTTCTAATTATGAAATAGTAGGGTTTCAATGTTGAGGTATGTGTTCAAAAACAGCTTAGGTCTTACAAAACTGAAATGTTCACAAAAGTCACTACAAACTCAGTTGGGTCACTCAAATCGCATAGATCTTTTGGCATTTTGGTCTTGTAATAGAAACAAACAACCCAAAGCGCCGATTGTGATTTTTCTGGTATGATTGGTCTAGGCAATCCATGGCAATGTCTTACATCCAACAATGATATGTATGGTGCACTTTTTACTCTTTCTAGTAAGTTCTTTTTCACCTTTGATGCACCTTTTACTCATTTCAGTAAGTTCTTTCCACCTTTGTCTTGCCAAGGCTTTAGCTTGATTGAATACTCTCATCACAAATGACAGAACAACTGATGCACTTTTTACTCATTTAAGAAAGTTCTTTTCACCTTTGTGTTTTTGAGGCTTTAGATTGATTGTATACTCTCATCATAAATGCAAACCAACCAAATATGAGTTGCTTGGTGAACCAATTTGTTTGGAAGATAGATGTGTTAATATCCTACTGGGTAAAAAAGAGTCTCCAATTCATATGGTTCGATGATAGAGTTTAATGATATTTGGTGGGATGTTAATGGGAAGCATCTCAAACATTTGATACATAAATCTAGATCTTTTGCAAACAAATAAAGTTAAGATATTGAGTGTGCACCTTTAATTCATTTTTTCATACTTGTTGGGCTTTGGATGAGGTTGAGGTGCCCTACCAAGCAATGTAATGCATTTGGCCAACTTAGTTAGCAACCCTATCAGCACAAATCGCCCAAAAATAATCATTTTAGTGTTATTAGGTTTTTTAAATCATGATATAGAAGAGATTTTGATTGTGCACAAGTTGGTTAAGTGGAGCATTCCAAATGCCTTAAGGTGCATCTGGGGGGCTTTGAGATATCATATTGCTTGTAGCAAGGAAGATTCTCTTCTAAGGGATACCTTTTGGTGTTTGAAAAAATGCCAGCGGTGATGTTTTTATCATTCTCCATACAGGTATTGAGAGAGGAGTCTAAGTTAGATAGAAAGGACTTTTGTAGAAGGTATGGTAGTGTTTTATCTAATTCTTATTGGATGTTCCTTTCATATTTATATAGATTTGGGATCTCTCTATGAAGTACACTTATGAAGAACTATGGTAAATCATTTTTGTTCTTACCGTGTGATTTCGTTATTCAACCATGGGAGGTGAAGATTCACCATGTGGGTGTGTGGTGGTGGTGATCGTATTTTCTAAAAAGATCAAATTTGGGTCTACACTGCAAGTGTGTAGTTTGAGGCAGCAAATTTGACCTAAGTGGTGCTAAAGGCCAACAGTCCCAACAGATGGTATAACAAACACTTGTGAGCCCAACATAACTACCTCGTTTTTAAGAAACAATGATATATGAATATTAACCAAAAGAGCAAAACAACAGCAAATCATCCAAACCGATTAATCATCAGTTTGCTTATCGCTGACACAAATTAGAATGTATCTAGCTTGAATATTTGTCTATTAACTAAAATCAATGAGAACCGCATAGCTTATTAGTCTTTGTCTTCAGGTGGATGGGTACCCAATTACCCAAAGTAAAGACCTATTAGGATGGACAAGACAGTCTCCCCAACGTATTCGACCAATAAAAAATATCACAAAAGAAAACTATTTAGTTGTCAAGTCTAGAAGAGAAGTATAATCACCAGTCGCAGACAGACTATCTCACTTTCAAGATCAAGACCTGTCAATTCCCAGGAAGAACTAAAAAAGGGAGGAAAAAAAGACAATTTTTCGATGAAAAACTAAGTTGGAGTACCAGTGGAGGTGACGCAAGCTTGAGGGACGGAGATCCCACGGCAAGACTTGATGGGGTAGACGAAGATGGAGGCGACGGTAGCAGCGGCTTCTGCAGACTCCCGCGATCCAAACAAAGCAGCCAGAACCGAAGAGGCCTTCTCCATGTCGCTTGTCTGTCTGATTAGTGATTCGTCTGCTTAAGCTTTTTCTTATAGATTTTGCCCCGTGCCCTTGTTGGACATTGGATCATGATAAGGGATGCTTTCCGCTTTTTTTTAATTTTTTAATTCAACTTATCAAAACTTACTATATATAAAATAATATTATAATAAAACATTCTTTATTAATATAATCAAAATGGTTACAACTTACCAAAATCATTCCAACTTAACTAAAATCAATTGGTATAGACTTTTGAACCCAGCTATAATAATTTTAGATTGATTTTGATTAAATTAAAATAATTTTATTAAATTTGAGTAATTTTGATTAAGTTGATAGAGAATATATATATATAGTAATTTTAAATAATTTAGAGTACTTTTTATTGTAATAATTAGAAAAATAAAGAAACATAACTTATATAAGGGTGTAGTAAATGAGTAGTGTAGGATCGAAGAAATACTAGAGGGAGGTAAATAGCGTGTGTCACTTTTTTATAATTTTTTAAAAACTCAAGAGATAGCAACAGAAATAAAATTAAAATAAACAATATTAATATCTTTCATTTTTACTTGGTTCACAGCTTATGTTTGGCCAAGGTCCGCGATTGTTGATCGCTTTCATTGAGCAATTCACTAAATATTTAATAAGTGCAAGAAACTCTGATTATGAAAATAATTAAAGACAAAAGTAGAAAGACAATAGTGATAAAAACATAATAAAGTAGAGGCATGAGTGTTTGTTGTCCGAGTGTGACAGAATTTTTGGAGCAACGTGAGAGTATGAAGAGTGTAGAGAATTGGTGTCTGAGTTGTTGGCCAAAGGTTTTTTTATAGTCTATTCTAAGTGCTTAAACCAGCTCCAGGTGCCTCCACTGGGGCCTATCCGATCCACCTTCATCGCTGAGTTATCCAACTCTAGGCACATGGACCACTCCCGAGTGCTTGGACCGCTAACATGGCTGCACCAAGGCTAAGTTCTATCCAAATAACCTTTATCCCTTTGCGAGCACCTGGATCCCTTTTGGGGGTTTGAAAGCTGACATGCTCCAGCCAACCAGGATATGACACCTCACCTATCAAACAATAACCATTCTAGGTGCCCGGATCAACTAGTTTTCGAGCATGTGGATTAGCTTGTTCGCACTACAACAAAATTGCACAAAAACAACACCACAAAGACAACGATTTTAGGGAAAATTGTTATAAATTTGACAAAATACAACAGTTTTTCACAAAACGGTTGTCTTTGATTCAATAGTCACCCTAAAAGACAACGGTTTAACACTATCCATTGTCGTTTAGCGTAACAATTCATTAATTAACAACGTATTTTACAATGGTTATTCAAATATTTGTGTTTTTCTCGTTTTGTAACTCGCGCCAAAAAATTGGACACTGAAAAAAATTAGTAAAAAAATAAAAATAAATGAATGTTGGAAGAAAACCATTACTTGCAAGTCTCTTCACCCGACGTTAAAACCCTACCATCACTCGACTCATAAATCATTCCTTCCTTACCGACACCGAAATCATTCCTTCCCTGCCATGTCTTCACCCGATTCCGAAACCATTCCTTCCCTCTTCACCCGACGCCAAAACCCTAAGAAGCATACACCCAACGATGAAACCATAACATTTCTGTTGGAGCAATCGTGATACCCAAGGTTTTGATGTTTGGGCAAAGGTTTAAGTTAGGTTTGTTGTTGTATCTGATGAAAATTATGAGTATGCAGGAGATAGGTACAGCAGGTGAAGTCCAAGGGGAGCTTGGCAAAGGAGGAAGCTCAAGTAGAGTATTAGTTGCATAAGTCCAAGTGTGTAGTCTTGGCAGCATAAGTCCAATCATAGGCTTGGCATTGAGTATTGGCTGTGTAAGTCCAAGTGTGTAGTTTTGGCGGCGTAAGTACAATTGTGTAAAGTCCAACAACATGACCGAGGCCGATGGAAGCATCTATAAGGCAAGGCACGAAGGATGGGGTGGCTTCCGAGGGACGCAAGATTGATGGAAGATGGCTAGAAGGCTAGGTCTGTTGGATCGTTAGAGATCGACAGAGGGGGTGAATATCGCAAATCGTTTCGTTAGAAAATAATTAGAGTTACGCAGTGGAATAACAAAAAAAAATAAAAGACAGATAACTCAGGAATGTTTACTTGCTTCGGAGTCTTGTAACGTCTCCTACTGCAAGGCCCACGATCCTTGATCGTTTACTATGGGCAATCACTATCAATTCGAATCAGTACAAGAGAATTACAGAGATATTGAAAAATAAATGCACAATAGAAATTTATATCGACAATAAAAATTTAGAAAGTTGTTGCCGTTGTTGGAGAAGAACCTCGGTGTCTTCAGAATTAAAGTTGGAAGATGGTGCGACAAGACGTCGAAGTTACGGAAGCGTTAGAGAATTGTAGAAATTAGTTGTCTCCAGAAACCTGCCGAAACCAGCCTTTTATAGGCCCTTCAGGGTACCCTGAATCCCTCCTAGGGCGCCCCCACGTCACCTTGGATAAGCACTGAAAATTTCAGCGTTTATCGGCTCGGGGGCGCCCTCAAGATCACTGAGGGCGCCTTCTGTAGGCACGTGGCAAGCTGAAGGGAAAAACTCATCCTCGAACTCTATCTGCGTGGGGGCGCCTTTTATCATATTGAGGGCACCCTCCCGCAAGCTGAGGGCACCCTCAACTCCTCCAAGGGCGCCCTCGCGCCTTCCTGCACGAGGGTTTGAATCCGAGCAGCTTTTTCTTTTCTTTTTCCTGCATAAAATATTAGCACAACAAACATAATAATGCAATAATATAATTTACAGCAAGAGCTGTCTTGGTCCTGACTTTCAGGTTTCGACCGAAACCCTAGGTCGGACCGACGCCTTCTGTTCCCTCTACGGGGAATGCGTCCTCACCTACTCCTCTCAGGAGAAATTACCTTTGCCAATCGGCACCTCCGGTTGGACTTTTGCTCGGACTCTGAATACCCGGAACTCGACGACGTTCGATCCTTGACACGTCTCGAATCCTGTCCGCAATCCTCGCTCGACAAAGACTTCTGCTTGATCCCTCCGGACCAAGACTTCGTGCTCGGTTTCACTCACCAAGACTTCGTTGCTCAATCCCCCGGACCAAGACTTCGTCCTCAACCCTGCAGGTCAAGACTTCGTGCTTAGTTTACCTAGTATTTTCCTGCACACTTAGCAACAACATTAGTCCACAAAACAGGCTTAGCTTTGAACCCTTTGCCATAATCAAAATTAGGTTCAATCTTGATACTTTTGACACCAACAATCTCCCCCTTTTTGATTTATAGCAACCCTAGTTCAAAGTTAACCAAAAACACATAACAAGATTTAAGCTTTCTCCTCCTTAATCATTCACTCCCCCTTAACCATTTATTCATTTGAATTTTTAGGGAAGTAATTTTGATAAAGTCTTAACTCCATAAAAATTTGAATTATCTTTTAGAGTTAAAGACTTTAAAAAATTTAACTGAATTTAAGGAGCAAAAAGACTTTTCTCTTTTAATTTGAAAATTCCAAAAATTAAAAAGGAATTTTAAAATAGACAAAGAAGTTTATCCTTAAAAAAATTTAGCTTGATTTGAAATTTTCCAAACTGTTTATTTCAAAAAGGTTGACTTTGAATTTTCAAATAACTTTCTGAAAAAAATATTTTTGAAAATACAAAGAAAATTTTAAAATTTTGAGATTGAGCCAAAAAAAACTTTTCCTGAGTTATTTTAAAAAGGAGTTATTAAAAACTTTGAAATTTTGAACTTTGAAAATACAAAGGGAAATTTTGAAATTGAGCTATTTTCAAAAGAGTAAAACAACATTTGAAAAGACTTTGAAATCATGAGCTTTAAACTACCAGTACCGTTCTTTCCCCCTTTGCCATATATCAAAAAATAATTTGAGAAATGAAGTATCAGAGCTACATAAATTCACTTAAGTTTTAGGCACTCATTTGTAGTCCAAGCATGCATAAAGTAAACAATCAATATTTTTGAAATTAATTTTAAATATATTTCAAAATTGATCCTGAGGCACCTATCTAACCCATTTTACTACTTAGTAACTGTATGAAGAGTAGCTTTCACTAGGCTTAGTCAAGTCAAGTATAATATAAAATATGCTAGATTTTGAGCCAGATTACTTGACTTGATTAATCTGAATTGTATTTCTATCGCCCCTAACTTGTAACGATGCACTGAATTAAAGCATCTTAAGTCTAGGACATTATCCTAAGCATCTCAACCCAGTCTATGTTGTCAATCAAATTAGTTCTATTGTGCTTGTGAGATGTTGACTTCTAAGTCTATAGGATCATGCATTCTAATGTTAAACCCTAGGCTAAGTCCAGATAAAAGCCCTTAGGTTTTGAAAGGGGTATTTTAAAACAAAAATAAAACTAAGTGTCGAATTAAATAAAAAAATTGAAAGAACGGTAAAAAATTTGAAAACATTTTGACCATAACATGTTCAAAAATAAAGTTGAAGCCTGCTCTATTAAGCATAAACCAATCACAAAAACATAATTAACTAAGCAAAGAATAAGTAGCAATATCTACAGTCAACATCCAACATTTGTCAAGTAGTTAAGCAGTAATAAATACAAGTCCACTAAAAAACTTAGTCTAAGTATTGGGTCCATAAAAAGGTGGAGGTGGGTGTTGTAATGCCTGTAAGATAGCCTGCATCTGTCGATCTATACTTGTCGTGAGATGCTCAAATCCATCGGTCTTAAATGCGAGATTCTCAGCACAAGTAGATCCTAACTCCGTACGAAGCGCAGCTACCTCGGAGCGAGTGAGAGTGGATAACTCCTCTAATGAAGCTAATCGTTGCTCTAAGGTGCGAGAAGAGGAAGGCTGATCCTATCCAGGAATGTACTCGTGTGCAGGGTGCAGCTGAGGAGCAGCTGGTATAACTGGTGCGAGCTCCTCGGGTCCAGCCTGATCATCTGGTTGTACTGCCCCTCTCCAGGCCAAGCCCCCTGAGTAGTCTCTATAACTCTAGCTAATGCAAAATGACGCTGTCCTACCTCGTGATCATCACTCATATATGTCAAAGTACCCTGCTCCACATCTATACCTGTGCGGTTGAAGATGGCAGTAAGAACATGAAAGTAAGGCATGTGAACTCTCCCCCTAGTGACTATCAAAGATGTGTGAATGATGTTATGAAATACATGCAAGGTTGTGTCAATATCTAGTCTAGATGATAATTCATAAAGGAAAAATGAGTGAGAGGGCTTGATGATAGTAACATCCCTAGAATAGATGGGCAGAATGCATGTAGTGAGGGCTTTGTAGAGGGCACTACAAAAAAAGGGGGTTTCAACACCTATTTTTTAGAACTGGTCAAACAACCACTCTTATAGCTTGAATCAGTTTTGTAGAAACCGCTGCTATATATCGTGTATTGCTGCAGTGCGTGTTATTAATTTTAGAAGCGGTTTGTGACCGCGGTGAAAGGAATATTATAGGATTGGTTTCTATAATCACTTCTATAGTTGTAATGAGCACATTTAGAAGCGGTATGTAACCACGACAAAAATTATGTTGGAAAAAACCCTTAAATTATCGACCCAAGTTTAATATGGTCGGTAATGTGTAATTTTTTACCTATCAAAATTAGATTTTGCCGATAATATTTAATTTTTTTAGCAACTAAAATTAGATTTGGCTAGTAATATTTAATTTTTTAATAACCAAATATATTTGACCAATAATGTATAATTTTCTACAGCAAAAGTGAGATTTAGCTAGTTTTATTTAATTTTGTTTCGAGAAAAAAATTTATTAGTAAAAATTTATTTGATAATT
>JBAMIB010229622.1:0-23218 GCA_037177415.1 Kaempferia rotunda
CGGGCGTTACACAAAATGTATTGTTTAAAGCCTTTCTGGGTCTATTAAGAGATTTCGGTCAAGATCAATTGAGGGACTTAGAGAGATCTGATCAAACCCATTCTATGTGCTACATATTTCTGAAGTGCTCCAGAGTCTATATGTGCCCATAAATATTAGCTTGTAGTCATTAACATTAGTAATCAGGAGGTTTTCAAAGTTTATGACTTAAGACAATTGATACATACACATAATTTATCATAGGGATGTAAGACCTAAACATGAACACCATAAATATATTCACTACACTATTGCCTTCCATTACATGTCAACTTTTCAAAAATCCAAATATCTTTGATCCATCATTGAGTTTTGATCAAAATCCATTGTTAGATCCACTTAGATCAATTCTAACTTCTATGGATTTCTGTAGTGCTTCGGAGTCCAAATATGTCATTCTTTACTATTTAAAAAAAAACCAACATAATAACTTAACACACGAGCAAATCCATCAATGAGTTTTCGATCAAAATTTATCAATGAGTTTCCAATACATGTCAACTTTTCAAAAGTTCAAATCCCTTTGATCATTAAAGATTTCGATCAAAATCCATTATTAGACCAAGAGAACTCCGATTGGATCCATTCCAACTTCTGTGGATTTATGTTGTGCTCTAGAGTCCAAGTATGTCATTTTTTACTATTTTTTAAAAACCAACATAATAGCTTAACACACGAGCACTACCATGGTGTTGGTGGAGAAGTGTAAACGAATTAAATCGAATTGAGCTGAATAATATAAAAATATTGATATTTGAGTTCAATCTCAAAAAATATATTTGATATTAGAAACTTGATTCAAAGTTCAAAAATATAAATAGTTTTGGCTCGAGCTCAATTCGAAATAAAATTTGAACTCGAGTTTAATTTGAATTGTTCAAACCTTGATTTGAGCATATTCAAGTTACAATTCAAAATGACTTAAATTTAAATTCGATTCAAATTATTCAGACCTTACTTAGAATATATTTAAGTTAAAATTGTGTATAGATTATTTAATTCAAGTTTAGCTCGTGAGCGACTTGTGAACAATTGTACAAAATAGTATAGGTTTAGATTTGGCTTGAAAAAATATTTAAATATGTTTGAATTCAATTTGAATTAGATAATTTTAAATACAAATCGAATATTTTTTTTTGAACAAATTTGAAAAGCTCATAAATTAGTGTGGTTGATTTTTAAAAATGAGCATCATAGTAATTATTGGATGCACGTAAAGAAAAAAAATTTAAGAAGGAAAAAGGGAAATTATTACATACAAAAAGCTAGGAAAGAGAATAGAAAAAAACTTCTTTTGTCCATCTCAAATTTTTTGTGCGTCATGACAAATTACCGAAAAAAAAATAGGAGGTGTCTATTTAATTTTTATTTTCCCCCGATTTCCATTATCTGTTAATTTCCGCGCTTTGTTAACAGCTGAAGTGCGTGCCCTTATTTTATTCGTTCCTTGAGCTCTCCTCTCTCTCCCCTCTTGTTTCATCACAAAGCTCTATCTCTCAAATTTTCCCACGATTCGCTCTCTCCGCCGTCTTGCTAGCGAAGGATCTCCAATACGTGCACAACCCTTCCAGTATCGACGATGCCGCATCCATGCCTTCCCTCTCGTCGAGGGATACTGCGGTTTCGCCTCTCGCACATCGATCCGGTGAAGATTCCTTTCCTGCTCCCACGATCATCTTTCCCAGCAACCCAGAACTCTCCGATCCGTCAATTATCTGTCAGATCTTTGTTTTCTTAGGACTAGGGTTTCATAATGTGCCCGCCCGAGCTCTTTTTGGACTAGGGGTTTATTTATTTCATTGTTGTATTGGGTCTGGTTATTGATTGGCTGATGCACCAGAAGCAACTTTCTGTGTTACGCCAATAAACTGTATCTTTCGAGAATGCTTATCAGGGCTCTGCAGTTAGTTGCGAAGTTGAATTTAGGGACGGGAGACGTTCTTTTTTTTGTTTGTACAATATTTTTAAATGTATTTATTAGTGATTCAGAGGCCTAAGCTTCATTTTATACTTATCTTGAACTTCATACTATCATTAATTAGTGACACGCTGATATTGAGGAATTTCTCCTGTCCACCTTCTTGTTCATGTTAAGCCAAATTCTGTAATACTTTATATGGTGCATGTTCGGTTTCCTAGCCAATTGGCTCATGCATGCTCTTGGACTTATTTAACATCAGCTTTGTTAGGTAGTCTATGTGCTGAAATTTTAAATTTCTTTAGAAGGTTCCACTGTGCTTTAGAATGAAAAATTATAGGCATAAGTACACAATACATGAGGTCTTCATAATTTTGATTATGATGATCTCTCTAAACATTTATCAACAAACAAGTTTGAAGGACGATAAAGAAAGTTTTATTACATATTGTTCTTTTAATGCCTATAGATAAAGAAAGTTTATTACACATGAGGTACTTTATGCACATGAAATGACCATCTTTTAGGCACCCAATAGGCTTAATACCATCTTTTGTAGATAAAATTCTTTGCAATGTTCTTTTTTATATATAATTATCGATGAGTTGCTTTGTCACTCATTGATAATATAGTTGATATTTTCAGGCATAAAACTAAATTATTTTCAAAATATTTTGTTTCATCTCATATTTTTCTCTTCATCATCATTTTCCAAAGTTACGTGATATGACTCATCAACTTTATTCGTCTAATTATAACAGCATTGTATACTTTTGATTAAATTGAATATCAAGCAATGCACGAGAAAGTTGAACATTTAACACGTATCATATATACTCCATTAGAGTTACTGTCCTTTGTTCCATACTCCTATTTATCCTTGTCACACTCAACATGACCATGGCATGGCTAATTATAATTTTGTCATTATCCAGAAAAAAAGGAGCTGTAATTGATGAAATGTTTATGCTTTTTTTTTTCATATACTTTGTAAGCTTATGAGAGAATGCCTTTGTTACATGCCTAATAATGGCAGATCTGTTGGATACCTCTCCAATGCTGTCTTTTATTTAGAATTAAAGATGGGTTGTTACCAATGGATGGTGGAAATTGTTTGTTGCTTGTGGGAAGAGGAAGATTTACTGTTGAGAGAAACATTATTGTTATGTCGCTTTCAGGTTATTAATTTTAAATAAGATCCTTCAATCTGTTATATCTTTTGTAGCCATTCTCATTGAAGGCTTAAGACAAGTTCCCATATTGTTCTTATACAGATTCATATAAAATGAATTTTAGGGTGTTTTTTTGTCCTTAATAGAAGGTATGAAGCTAGGAAATGAGGCTATGATAATTTACAGGCAATAATATATTTCTAGGTCACACACAATGAACTTTAATCTCTAGAAATTAATTAAAATGTTGGTTAACATGATCATATGTTAATATATATTTAGAAAGTGTCTTGAATGTGATTATGTACGCTCAAGATTAATTTTACTCTAAGCTTCTTATCTGCATGTAGTTAAAAAAATCTTACTATCGGTATTGCTGCCACAAACAGAATATTCTTGTCCTCCTACTGATACTACAACAAAAAGAAGAAGAACAACTAAGTCTTATCCCACTAGGTGGGGTCGGCTATATGGATCCTTTTACACATTGGCCTCTATCCCCTACTATCATCAACTATATTTAAATAAGTTTTATCTTGTTTTAGCCTTATCCTTCTATTGATATTAGTATCCGAAATTATTTCTAGCCTTTGGTGAAGCCACCATAGGATTAGGCCCCTATAGTCTTATGTCAGATCATTACCTGATTTGAACCTATCCAGAATAACTTAACAATTTTACTTTTCCATAGAAAGGTTTGTATTCTATGTAGCATCGCAAGCATTTCTATTCCTTTTCCTTCCAAAATTTCTTTTGTTCCCCAATCCAGTTATTCCATTTGAGCTAATTTCTTTTCTTTTCCCTCCTCTTTCCTGCACATAGTTGGCAAGCGAGGAACTTTTACCCAATGAAGTAGTCTGCATAGGTTGCTGCACTAACTGCTCAAGATCTTGTGCAGAATCCTGTGATTGCACTAGTTATGTATCTAACGAAAAAATAAATTCTTCTGGACATGCATTATCTGAACATGGATCTACAAAATGTGCTAGTGACACAAATGATTTCTTCCCTCACAGTCATGCTGTCACGTGCTCATCATGTTGGTACACTTCTGCTTCCCATACTTAGTTTTTTGTTGGCTTCTATGACATCTTTTTTGTAATTCATGTGAGCATAATCTTATAATTGTATACAACACTTAGGTGTTCATATGATGGTAGTGGTCCCTCCTGTTTGCACGAACAAGTGGATGTAGGTCCTTATGTTGCAATGGAAGGAAGTTCTCAATCTTTTAGTAATATCTGCGAGCTATCCTTGCCTCATGGTACTGGTGTTACGCTTACCCAGAACAGTAGTTGTGATGGATATGCTCAATTTTCAATCAGTGGATGGATGTATATTAATCAAAATGGCCATATGTGTGGACCATACAGTCAAGAGCAGCTTATTGAGGGCTTATCATCTGGATTCTTGCCTGAAGAACTTCCCGTTTATCCTGTTATAAATGGAAGCATCAGTACTTCAGTAACCCTGAAATATTTGAAACAGTTTTCAAGTCCAAGATATTGCCCATCAAGTGTAGATGCTGGGACAAGAGATGTAAATTCTCAGTTGGCAGGAAAGGATCCAATTAGTTATTCCTCATTATATTCAAGAACATTACATGATGCAACGGTTACTGCTTCTCAAGGTTCTGGACAGAGAAAAAGCAGCACTGGAATGATCAAGTCTACATCATTGTTGATGAGGGTAAGTTAAAAGTTATTCAAACAGATCAGTTAAGGTGCATTAATTTCCAAGCTCATGGATTTGTTTCTCATAGTCACTTTCAAGTGAAGAGAGCTGCTGGATGTTCGAGGATAAGGAAGGCATGAAACATGGGCCACATTCGCTTGCTGAACTGTGTTATTGGCATCACAACAGTTATCTTGAAGATTCATTAATGGTACGAATGAGTGTTTTTCTTGTTCAATCACAGACCAATTATGCTTTCCATTCTGTTCAATGTATTAAATTTTTTGCTAAACGTTGGAAGGTTTGTTACAAGTGTATGATTACCGATGGATTCTACAAATAATGCATAGTATTTGAATTTTGAACTACACAAGGATGTTATTTACACTTTTTTGCATGACCGCTTTCATCTTTTTAGTGCATTCTGATTGATGGTCAATGGTAGAAACTATATGTTCCTTCAACCAAAGAGTTAATTTCATTTTGTACATACTCTTTTTTACTGTATTTGAAGCAATCAATATGCCAGTTTTCAGGAAGAAAATTTACAATCACAGCTTGTTGGGTCTTCTAATCTGTAGGCTTCTTCTGAGATCTTGTTGTGGATTATTTTAACATGATGATAATCTTATGAATTTTGTCTTATTTGCACGGACACTTTAGACATTTGTTGAGTAAGGGCCGTGCTATCTTTTTTCTTTCTTTCTATTGTTTTTTACTGTTTGTGCTACTGGATACTCCTTTGATACTGGAAGATACACAGCTGCTAGTTTTCAATACAATTTACCTAGTCAGACATTTGCAGAACTTTATCATTTGTTTTTTGAGTTATTTTTTGTAAAGAAGAACCAACTGAAGAGATAATAAATTAATGATGTATTTATACACTAAATTAATTTCTTAGTTTGCTCAGATAAAATGTTTTTGTGTTTTTAGTCTATTATTTTTCCTTTTGGCAGGCACCTTTATTTCTTTCTGTTTGAATGAATATTCTCATTATGGGAATTTTTCATTCTATGCATATAGCGCAAACAATGTAATATCTCCATTTTATCTGCAATTTTCGAGTTTCAACTTTCATTTTTGGAGTTTCCTTCTGTAACTGAAGTGAGTTTCTTATGGAAACTCAGTAAAAAGCCTTAGAAATGCTCATAATGGGTTATGGGAATATAACAAAATATCTTTTTTACAGGGATGCATTTCTAGTAGGGGTGTAACAGCCAAGGCGAGCCCAGCTTAATTGTGTTGAGTTTGTTTATTTACATATTGAGTTTGTTCAAACTTGTTTATTAAAAATCTTATCCAACCGAGAGCTTGAGCTTTTTAGCAAGCTCAACTAACAACATTGTTGTCCTTACAAATTAGCTAAATGTATATCTAATCCATGGATTTTATTTTATTTTATTATTTTTAATATATTATGAGTAATTTAAGATTATGAAAATTTATAAATAATGACTATTTTTATTTATTTTTATATATTTGAATAAAAAATTAAGAAATAAACTTACAATTAATATTACACAAGTTAATAAATAAGTTTAATTCATAAATTATTTATGAATTTTGTTCATGAATGTTAACGAACCAAACTTACTTTCGTTTAAGCTTCATCATTATATATAACAAACTTTATCCAATCAAACACTAAGATTGCTCACCAAATGCCCGGTCCATTTACAACCCTATTTCCAGGGTTCACAAATTGGGAAACTTTATCTGGCTCTGAGCGCATAATTCTGGCACATCTGTGTTGTTTAAGGCTTTCTTGGCTGGTTGTTTGTTCAAGTGCTATTTATCTTTCAGACTCGTTTTTTCCCCTGCAAATGCTGTTAGACTTCTATGTTTTATAGAGTGGGATGCCTGTAAAAAATTATAGGCAAAAGTGGCGATCTTGATTATTTTGCTGTTATGACACGAAGAACATGAACACATCACAGCTAGCGATTCTCATAGTTCAGCCAATGGTTAAATTGGGATCATTGCATTTGGAACCTTTGTACTTCTTAATTGTGTGTCAATACATTTGTTACCAATTCTGGCTATCCATTTGTGTGGTATCCCTGTAATTTTGTGTTCATCATTCTCCCAATCAATGAAATTTTGTAGAAAATCTATTTAAACTGTTTTACATGCTTGTTAAATTGCTTAGGGATTGTTGTTTTACATAGGCTACATTCCATTCCTTATGTTTGACAGTGCAAATCTAGAAAATTTCTCCTATGCTGGTTATTGTTTATGCATAAGTTTTAATGTTTTAATAATTGTCTTATTTTTCAGTCCTTTATTGCACTCTTAGTCTTATCTTGATTATCTGTTTTCTCTGTGGCTGAAGATTAGTCTAGGTTGGTAATTGAGGTTATATAATAAAAGAAAAATTGTACAACTTTCTGATTGGTTTGTATTGGGATGCTAATCTCTTTCATAAATGCTACCATCTTGAGCACTTGTGGTCAAATTTAGCAAGGTTGAATGGCTGATTCAGAATTCTAACCTTCTAGGCTGAAACCATAAGAAAGTGAAAGGGAAGAAAAAGGCACCTTGTTTTGTTACTTTGGTGGAATGCAGCAGAATAAGGAAGCATATGTTTTTTACACAATGACTGGCCGTGTCCTGTTGTCCCCCTTTTCTGTAGTCATTTCACTTCTGCTGTTGAGTTGTATGTGGTTCACAATTGGTAAAATGATAGGCCATTTTCTATTCTTTTTTTTTTTTCTAGAACCAAGTAACAACTTAATATGGTTTTCTCTCTTTCTTTCCCTCCCTCCCTTCCTTTACTTTTGTTTCCTTTGTTAGCCTTGTTCTCTATTTTTTGGCGTAAGGAGGTGGGAAAGAAATTAAAGAAGAGGAAAGGAAAATAAATGATTTCTCTGTCATTTATATCGAAATAAGAAAGGAAGATGAAACAGAATCAACACCATCCATATATGCAAAATAAACACCTTTTATTTTGGTTTATGGAGAAATCGAGACAAGGGAGTTGAAACATACATTCTTTTCCACTTTTCCACACATAAGAATGATGTTTATAAATTAATTTTCATCTTTCTGTAATCAGTATTACTCCTACCCTGTAAATTTCATAGCGGAAAGGAATTTTGTTGTCTTCTCCTTTGTTTCTGTTCAAATGAATAAGATGCTAGAGGAAATTAAGCTTGATTTGTTTTTTTTCTTTCCCTTAACTTAAATTCCTTTACTTAAAAAGTTTCTTCCCCTTCCATATTTCTCTCTCTCAATAAATAAAAGGACTGAAGTAACATAGTGTTAATAATACCACTTTTATTTGAAGATTCATTATGATGCTAGAGTATCTCCCTGTTTTTACACTGTCTTGGTAGATGTATTAGTTTCTTACCACAAAGGTGCTCCCCGTTGTGGATTTCAATTTGTATCAAACAATCTAGCAGAAATTAGCTCGACCCCACCCCCTGACTATATTACAACACAAATTGGCATGGGATTGAGCTAATTTCTGCTAGATTGTTTAGTTCCACATTGGCCATAGCTGACTTCATTGTATTTGTGAAAAGGTGTTGGCCACCACCAGGCCAATAGTGCATTTCTGATTACAGTGTATTGCTTCTTAATGTATCTTCTTAATTTTTTATTTTATGATTGTCTCCTCCAAGATATGATGCCTCTTATTTGTCTCTGCTATTTGCTCAGCCTTCTAACAAGCATTTGCATTCAGCAACTTATTTTCTTCTTAGGAAACAGTAAGAGTTGATCATTAAAACTACTTGTAAATCTTTATTGCTTGCTTGAGAACAGGATAAGTTTGCATGATATGTTACTTGCCATGCTAACTTTTTGTTTTTTCATATTATTAAATGGATTAGAGGTCTAAGCTGTCATATATTTGAGGCAATTTTTTGTTATATTCAGTTGCAATGCTGAAGATTTGGTTAGCATGGATAAAATCGAGCTCAATGACATAGGAGGATCTGTATATTTGGTTATTGTTGTTGTATTTAGTTGCAATGCCATATGGTATTTTTTTTATAGTCCTCGTTGTTGTGGTTTATAAGCTCAATTTTCTTATCCGTTGATTAAACTCCATCCTTTTGTAGATCTACCATGTGGATAATAGGTTGGGGCCATTTTCTCTTGCCACTTTAGTTGAAGAATGGAGCAGAATTAACTGTGAGAATATATCTGAAAATGATATTAAGAGCGAGGGTGATGATGCTGAATTGGACAATTCTTTCATGAGTCTATTGTTTAATTCATCAGAAGAAGTCTCAGTCCAGCTTCACTCTGCCATAATGAAAGCAGCTCGTCGAGTCCTACTGGATGAAATATTTAGCACTATCATACCTGAGTTTATCTCAACAAAGAAAGCTCAACGGCATTTGAGGGCTGAGTCTGTTGATAAGAATGCTAAAACCTATGAGCTATCTAAAGGGAAGGTAGTGATTGTTTGCAAGAGCAATTTTACTTATTGATCCATCTTTCATGAAAAAAGTTGCTGAACCTCTCTCTCTCTCTCTCTCTCTCTTATAAATTGACAAGTGGCTCATAACACATTTCTTTGTAGGAACAACCTCCTCTTAACACGCTACAAGAAGTCAATTCTTCACAGCAAACATATTCTATAATTCCTGACATCCATGAAAACATCAAAGAAGTGTTATTAGAAACTAGCAAATTTTGTTACTATGACTGTATGAAAGTTTTGTGGGACTCAGTCTTGTATGATCCTGTAATGGAGTATTGTGGTGCATGGCTCAAGAAAATCCGACTGTCTGGCTTACAATGTTCATCCTTAATTGTTAATTCTGAGGTGCAGGATCCAGATCAGATGGATATGGTGCTAA
Organism: Kaempferia rotunda; assembly: GCA_037177415.1. Classification (NCBI taxonomy): domain Eukaryota; kingdom Viridiplantae; phylum Streptophyta; class Magnoliopsida; order Zingiberales; family Zingiberaceae; genus Kaempferia; species Kaempferia rotunda. The sequence continues at coordinate 9,621 of JBAMIB010229622.1, forward strand.
AGAATGCTGATAAAGTAATGATTTTAATTTCCATATAATGTTCTTTCTAACTTGTTTATCTTTAGGAAATAGCTTTTCTTTACATGGTGTAGTGTTGATTTTTTTTTTTTTTAGGTCTTGGAGTTGGAACCAATATCTTCGAGACATGATATGGATTTCCCTCCGGGATTTGGACCTAACATAGGGACCCTAGATATTTGTGCTCAGTCACCTTTGACTTCAGAAGGCAGTTGCCTGGTGAAGGAAGTGGATGTGACAAAGGATTCCACTTCCTTATTTGGAACTCTGATGATTATCCTGGGAAGTTTGGAAAATCAATTATTTGTGTCAGCCAAGGTATCTTTATTTCAATTTTTTGAAGGTGTCATCAAAGATGAATTGACAGATTTACTTTGTTCAGCAGTCGAGGGCAATTCAAGCACTGTAAGTGATTTACAATTATGTTTTTATTTCATTTTTAGGTATTGTCATTATATTATTCTTTTTCATCTTCAATTATTGAGATGCATCGTTTAGTTACTTGTTTTGTGCTAGGCATCCTCTTGACATCATTCATTGGACCTCATGTCTTTACATGATCTAATCATTAATTGTTCTAGGTACAGGGCATGGTCAATTTGACCGAAAACCATGATGAGTCTCCATCTAGCTCGGTTGATCTGACTACTGGTGCAGTGACAAAGCCTTATGGTAAGCATGTCTTTTTCTTTTATTTTCTTTCTCTGTGGAATTTTTCTTTTGTTCTTTGATTGCAGAATTCTTGTGTTTTGATACAGAATCAACTGTAGTTTCTGAACAATTATGCAATGCTTTTGAGCTGTTGAACTTGCCAAATACCTCCAGTTTTTATGATGATAAGTCGGATGTCTTTTTGGATGAACCACCACCTCCTGGTCTGGATGACTGTTCCCATTTGGTTCTTGATCAGAAAGCTAAATTCCGGCCTGGAAAGACAAGTGAATATATTCCTGTCATTAATAAGTATTTGGCTTTAGCTCTTTTTCGTCAAAAGCTTCATGAGCAAGTTCTTAACGAGTGGAAGCCCTTTTACTACAGCAATTCATTTTGCAAACATTTCCTTTCATGCAAGGCTTTGAGAAAATTTCAAGTTAATGTCACTGATGTTGACTGCAAGGGACAACGTCAGAAAGACTTTGTCTTGGTATATTCTTAACTTTTCTTTTCCTTTTTTTAGATCTTCAGTTATGCCTTATCTCTTCTTTTGTGAGAGCAAGGAAATACTTGGCTAGGTTGATGGCTGATTACTTCTGTATCACTGCTTTTTTCTAGGGTCAAGCTTCTAATGATGCACCAGTTGGTACCTCTGCTCCATCTGCCGTTTTAGAGAAACACAAGGAAAGATCCAGGATTTCTAACAGTTTACTGTTAATTGATGAATCTTTGAGGACTGGAAAATATAAATATTTCCGTAAGAAAAAATTTGGCAAGAAAATATCTGAGCCCCTAGCAACTTCAAGGTGTTCTGGGTTTCCTGAGCAACCTATGGACACTCTGCAAGTGCAAAAGAAGGATAAATCAATGTCAGGGCCTCTAGTTAAAAAGACTGCACACAAGTCAAGTTCTCGTGAATTAGAAAGTCACATTATTGATCATCAGCGCAAACCATCAGTGCTAGCTTTGAATGAGAAAGAATCATCTGAATCTTGTAGTGTACCAAGAAAAAGGCGGAGATTGAGGAAGGCTTTTGAGTGTCAGAAAGAACCATCCGCACCTCCATGCAGTTCTGGATTGAATTTTATGAATGATGCAGATTCTAATGTTGATGATTTACTTGGCATAGCTAAATTGGGTTTTCTTGGCCAGAAGCATGAGGCAGATGATTGTAAAGAATCATCAGATCTTTGTGACATACAGAATGTTTGTGATATACCAAGAAAAAAGCACAAGTTAAAGAAATCTGCTCATAGGATCCGTGAGGAGGCTTGTTCACTCTCTTCCCATGCTGAATTGACAACAACTGATACATATAATATTGCTGATGATTGCCATATGGTTCAAGGGATTTCCACTGGTAGTGGAAAAGATAGGTTCAGTGCTATCTTAGTTTCAGAGCAGGATTCTGACATGAACAACAAAGTTGATGACACTGCTCTGTTTAGTTTGAGCATACAGGAAGGACAAAAAAGACTGTCCATTTCTAATGATAATGCAAACTGTAAGAACATAATTCATACTTTGTTTCAGTTATGAATTTTTCGTAGCTTCCTTTAACAGCCAATTTATTGTTTCTGTTTCCTTTTATTCAGTAGCAAGGAGAAAATCTCAGCTTAAGAGGAAGGTTGAGTTGAATGAACTACCACCTCCAAAAAGTTCAAAAATATCATCTATACGGTCAGAGAAGATATCAAGGAAAAAACACGTGGCAAAGAAGGTTAAAGCTACATTACCATGTCCAAAGTCAGATGGTTGCGCTCGGTGTTCAATCAATGGGTGGGACTGGCATAAGTGGTCAAAAACTGCACTTCCATCTGACAGGGCGCGTGTGAGAGGAATTCGTAACCAAAACTATTCATCAAATTTTCAGATTAATGCTCCACATAATATAAATCATAGGGGCCCTTCTGCAAGGACAAATAGGGTTAAGTATCGGAATCTTCTTGCCGCTGCCGAGGGTGCTGATATATTGAAAGTCACTCAGTTGAAGGTGCGAGAGAGAACCATTTTCTTATAGTGTTTTCAAGTCTTGATAGTTTACCTGCTCTCTTCACTTAATAGGCAAGAAAGAAACGACTGCGGTTTCAAAGGAGCAAAATACATGATTGGGGTCTGGTTGCTCTTGAGCCAATTGATGCAGAAGATTTTGTCATCGAATATGTCGGGGAGCTGATCCGTCGTCGAGTAAGTTATGTTCTTTTAGCACCATACTTTTTTCTTCTTTTGGAAAAGAATTCAGCAGCACTTTCCTTGCAGATTTCTGATATACGTGAGCACCTATATGAAAGGATGGGAATCGGCAGTAGTTATCTCTTTAGATTGGATGATGATTATGTGGTGGGTAATTTTTCCTATGCTTTAACTTGTTTTGTTTTTCAAATTCATATTTGTTTAATTCAATCTAGTATTTCTTTATATAATTTGTGGTTGTTACTTTATCTATGGTGTCACTTTAGCTAATATACTTATCTAAGTGTAACATATTTCATTGTCGTAACATTCTCTTTCAATGCTTAATGTTCATGATGTTTCTTCTCTTTGACCAATTATTTAATCATTTCCATGATTTTCCTTGACGTGTTTATAATTTGATTCACGGATTTAACTTTCTGAGTGTTTAGAGCAAGAAATAAGCTGTCATTGCAATTGCCTACTAAGTAATAAATATTTGTGGATCGTCAATTTTGTACTGCTCATGCTAATTACCTGTTCCAATACTAACAATGTATTTGTGCATCAGTTTCCGATCCTTCTATTTGTATATTGTTGCATATGACTATTTGCAGTCTTCTATTTTGTAGGTTGATGCAACCAAACGTGGTGGATTAGCAAGGTTTATAAATCATTCCTGTGAGGTACTATCATTGATTCTTCTCAGTTTTTACTGTGTTTCGACTTTCAGAACATGATCATCCTTTTTACAGCCAAACTGTTATACAAAAGTTATTACCGTTGAGGGCCAGAAAAAGATTTTTATTTATGCAAAGCGACATATATCAGCTGGTGAAGAAATAACATACAATTACAAATTTCCTCTAGAAGAACAAAAGATTCCGTGCAATTGTGGTTCTCAAAGGTATGCTAGCTGATGTTGATTGTCATAAGCAATTCCAAATTTTGGATTTATATTGTTTGCAAATATTTATTTTTCATTTGATTTGATAAATGCTGGTTTAACATTTCCTTCCCAGATGATATTGTATTTGGTGTTTCAAAACGTTTTTTGATTGCATGTTGTTTGGCTGATGTGATAATAATACATTGAGGTCAAAATATTTACATTACTTAACCGAAAATAGGATAAAATCCAATTTATTGTCTGTTGAGTTTTTAATTTTTATATCACAATGTTCAGTCTTTCTCTTGTGTTTTGTAATGTTTTTTGAATTTATGCTACTGGCTAAAATAGGTTTCAAAATTGAACACATGTGCACCATCTTAGGGAATGTTTAGTATGGCGAGTCAAAATCAGAAATGACATGGCGGAATGGCCGTTTTATTTTCTTTGGTCTCATTTGACTTGAATTGTTTAGGAGAATGGCTCTAAATATAATTATAATATGATTTTCTAAAATTACCTTTTTTTTATGCACGACCATATTAGAAAATCAAATAAAATGACTTTTAAAAGGTGAAATGTTCATTCCAGGTCAAATCCTGAACGAATGTTATATTCTTCCTATGCACATTTTGGACCATTGGCCATCCAAAAATTGGAACAATTCATACAAGGATTGACAATTCTGTCCTGGGTTTCATTCCACTATAGCATAACACTCCTAGTGGTTTCCTTATGTCATTCGCATGCTTGTTTTACATCTTTATTACATGACACCAAGCATTCTTGAGGTGAAAGAAGACTCCAATAAATATTGACCTAACTAGCCATTTAAAAAAATTCTGTTAATTCCACCAAGATTTGATTTTTTTGGAGGAAAAACCCCTAGTAAGTTGCCAGACTCCAAGTTTCTTAGTTGCATGGACAGCTTGATTGTCTAAATGACTCCAATCGACTTTATGTCGCTATCATGAATTTATCATGGTAAATATTGTAGTCCTTTTTCTTTCTTTCTGCAGACCATTTAATCCCTTATCTGCAATATGTTATTTCATCAATATTCTTGTAAGACATGTTTAGATTTTCAGTTTTCTTGGACCTTTTACATTTTTTAAAAAAATATTTCCAGAAGTTGAAGGATAGCTTAAGATGTTGCATATTCTATATTCTGGAAAATCAAATTTTGCAAAGAAGAGAGACGCTCAAAACTAAAATTTTATCTGAAACAGTTACTTGGTCGGTATTTGAGATACTTGACATGCTAATATTTTCCTTTTGTTAGGTGTCGAGGATCCATGAACTGAAAAAAGTTGTTATTCATGGTGAGTTTGTGTTAGATTTACTCAACTTTGTGAAATATCTTTTCATCTACTGATGTTTTGTGAACTTTCATTTTGTCCTTTCTAGGGCTTTGTGCTTGCATTATTTATCATTAGCTTCAAAGGAATGAAAGTGTTATTTGATAATTACCTCCCTGATATTTGTCACCTCAACAGGCAAATATCGATGAAGTGAAAGTTACCACTTTTGGATGGTCTGCTACTATATCGTTTTTACCTATCCTCATTGATGAGTTCGATCTGCAGCAGTATGCTGCTTTGTTTGCTTGACATACTTTATGATTTAAGAGATTTTATATGTTTGCTGCTGAAGGGCAAATCATCAAAAAGAAACCTATAAGTAATAAAAAAGAATAGGCTTATCCTTCATTGTTATGTTCTATAATTTTTAAACACTTTCTTTGGCTTCCACAAAGTTTATTCAGAATAAAGGAGTAAGTTGCATCTGTTTTACATGATAGATGCCCAGCTGTTCATATATAATTTTGATATCAGTGATGTGTTGCCCAATACCAACTCATTCCCTAGACCGGGTGCAGTAAGAGGAAAGGTTAGGGGCTGGTGTAGGCATAGCACTGACGGCTATAGTCGTGGATCGACTCAAGCAGTGGGCCTAAGATGGCACAATTCCTTGGGGAGTGGGGGACTAGAAGGCATGAATAGTTCAGTAATCAGGAGCTTAGGTAGATGCAGGTTGATTGATAAGTTAATAAGTGACGTGACTTTCTGATGTAAATTGCTTATTGTTAGGTATCTCATATTTTTTAGTCTAGAGCTTTAAATGACCTAAACATTCAATTTACCGATTACTACACTCGAATCCAACCTGAGGCCCGGAATTCCCAGACTTGTCAGGTCTGTGGTGCTTGTTGATTCATTTTTGCCAGCCTAGCTTCTAAAGCCTAAGGAAACCCCTAAACTTCATCCTCTGAGATTAGGATAAATATTGTTTATGTTAGGGATAGAGAGAGTTTGCATAGTTGTGTATGGAGAGAATAATGATGATTTATCTCAATTCGATATGATTATATACAAGTTAAGTCTAACAAAACCCATTAAGAAAATAAATTAAACCCAAATTTCATGTGGAGACACAATTAATGAGAGCCAAATTGGACCGGACACCTAATCATGATTGATAAGAACTCTTGTTGCACGAATGCTCAAAATGATAGGGAGGCAAAGTTAGTGGTGATTTTTAAGTCATGTTATAGCAAATTCATTGTTCATCTCATAACAATGGTCTTTTTATATGAAAATCATTTGGCTACGAAATTCTCATTTCATTTAATCTTACTGAAAGAAACAAACAACAATTTGTGCATTGTTAAGATATGAAATTTTATACTTTCGTTTTTGAATCATCAGTAACTTCATCTTATACTATTATTTTGTTTGATAAAATATTTTATTATTTTATACTTTTTTGGATATCAAAACTACTCCATATGAAGTAGATATTTTTTTAACACATTTAATAAATTTTTAATTGAATCTTATGATTTATGATGGACTCAAGAATTCATCAAAATGATTCATAATATGGACGATGATTTGACAACCTTAATGGATATAGGGTTCATTTAGAAGTACATAGGTAAAATTTCAACTTATCAGTGGCACATGTGCATGTGAATATTTAAAGCATTTTTTAAAAAAATATTCATATTCTTTATTCAAAATAGACTAAGATGAAAATGCTTCAAAGACATGCAATTCAGAAACTGATGTATATATATATTTTCCAAGTTTGCTTGATATGCCATTTTTGTTCATAATGATTCCATCTCAGTTTCTTTTGTTGCACTATGCTCACTATACGTAATGCTCATTTCTGTGGATGTATGACTTCAATTTTGAACATGTTTCAGGCGAAGCAAAATGCTTGCTCGATTTCTTTGCTAATTGCACACAAGTTTCTGTATCAAGGTCAATAAATTGTTGTCCCTTCAATATACGTGAGGTTGTTGAAATTTGTAAATTTTGTATCGGATATAACTTGAATGATTCATTGATTTATAGTAAAGAGTAGCAATCACCAACAACACGGTGCATTTCTCTCCTTCTCTTTAAAGTTGTTCTTATATTGCCTTCTACGAACTTAGGATTTGAATTATACCTAATTTTACATTCGTCTTCCATTCTATTTCTGTACATTTTGCAGAAAGATGAATGGCATGGTGCATCAGAATTTTGTAAAGGCCTATACCCTGTACTTGTGTAGTTGGATGCTGTTTGTAGTTCGATGCATCTTCTAATGGATTGGTTCCCCTCCAAATAAGTAGAAAAGTGGATGTAACCGTACCTTTCTACTCCTGTGGCTAATTACTAATTCTATTTGTTTTTTTGTATCACCAATTTTCCAAAGTATTGATGCATGCAACTAGGTCTCGGACTTCTTTCAATATCCTTAATTAGTAACTAGCGTGGCAATAAACACTACTCCAGATTCTAAGAACAAGGTGCCTGGAAATCATATTCTCACTTAACACGTGCTCATTTTTTCTTAGAATTATACGGAAGATTGGCTTAATACGTACCTTAAAGGGGGTAGATGAAACTCATCTATTCATCAACTATGGGCTGATTTCCATTGTACTCGGTTATGCAAGCAAAACATGATGCTTGAAGTTGGCTCATGGTTACCGTGGTGTATCTTCAACTTCTTCCATTGTATTCATATGAAAGGGAGGTATGATTTCAATTTCCTTCCGCTAGAGCAAAAAGTTCCTCTGTTGGGAAAAATAAAACTCGTCCCAAGTTCTAATGTTGTGTGCAGAGGCAACGTCACTCGCCGCAGGAGATATTTCTTAATTCATTTTTATAAAGGTCCCGTGTGTTTCATTTGGGCAGTTTATTTTTTTAATTCATGGCAATATCTGGTTGCAGGTATGGAAATTTTTTCTGGCGAGATTACAAATGCTTTTTGTGCGTGGTATGTTCTTCATTCCAAATTTGTCCGTATTTGATCGTAATTGATAAACCAGATTTAAACTTCGAAAGAGATGTCATGCGCTGCCGTCCGTGTGTTTACTTTTAGTGAGTGTTGGATCGAGGATAAGGTAAAGTAGGCTTCTACGAGCCCCACCGAAAGTCAAAACAATGTGATTGGGTATAAGGTCGATGAGCTCCAGATACATAAATTTTGGCAATAATTTTTAGTACATGTTTTGACAAATGTAGTCCGAACTTTCATTTTTCATAAATCTATATATATAACAATACATCCCATGTTATGGTCAACAAAACTTTTTTTTTCTTTCTAATTGACTAATTCATTATTAATCATGTAACATTTGTTAGTGAATAAGTACGATATTTCATTTCTTGAGTTTATTTAACTGATCAAGGTTTTTAAATGGTTCAAGAACTATCATCCGTTATTTATTATGTTTGCCATTTGGTTCCCGTTAGATTCCTTAAACAACAAGCATATTCAACTTTGACAATAGATGCAATTGTGACAAAATTATTTATCATAGATTTTTAATATGAAAGTTCGGACTAGATTTGATCAAAACATCCAAATTTTAGTTTTCTTCAACAAACTAACAAATATTATAAAGCTTGTACTACTGCCTCAAGAGCAAGCAACTAACTTTTGAACTGTAATCAGTATGACCTCTTGTTAGTCTCTCTTCTTGCAGTTGGCTCTGGAACAGCTTTACTGGTGAGTTTCTTCGGTTAGTTTGCACTCTTACTATTCATGTCCCTATTGCTAAACCATGTTTCATCCATTTGTTTAACATCTATCTTTCGTTGGCATATGCAATAGAAAAAAAAATAGCCCTTTGTTGTCACTGCTGTTTAAGGATGTTGTCACTTCTGTTTAAGGATTTATGAAACAACAAAGCTTATAGACCCTAGGTGTCCAATTTGGACGACCAAGGTGGGCGAAAACACTCCGGGTGCCCGGATTAGGTTTAGGTGCTCCGAGCTGTGAGAGTCACCCACCTTGTACATCCAAATTGGGCGCCTAGCGTGTGCATATATATATATATATATAATATTGTAAATGATGGAATAAGATTTATGTAATTGGTTGAGATTAACACAACTTGACAATCTTATCCTATCAATATTGAGTTTTCAAGGAGATGCTTTGCGGTGATGTGAAATCCTGAAAATTTTGTCCTGACTGGCTGACTCAAAGGAATACTCGGTCGTCAACTCCACGGACAAATCTGGAGGCTATTTGTTGACGAGAAGTTAGTCGAACATATTCTTTCCAGGGATCGGATCCAGAAGAGGGCCTCGTAATATTTGGCAAAGCAACATTATTGGTACAAGCATGTGGTCTGCATGAACCAGTGAAATTGTGTTTTCTTTTATATTAACTTAAAGATGATTGAAAAGGAAAGAAAAAAAAAATATTTAACGTGTGTATATAAACCATCATTGACTCAACTTGATGATTGACCGCAAGACCCAGAGAAAGTCAAAACTCTGTTCTTATCAACCTTTTTTTCTTCAGGAGAACCTTCCTAGACCCATCAAAATAGCAAGTCAAGTGTCTGACTCCTCAAACTTTATCATAGTTAGCAGTTCTTTCTTCAAACTTAATTTTGTAGAAGAAGTATGTTAGAATTCCATGTTCTCGTAGTTTATCTACATATTTAGCTTTGCTGCAATCTGAAATATTTGTATATACATTTGCAAACCCTAAACAAATGTTCTTGATGGTCCCCTCTGCTCATCCATTTGAAGTGTACAGGAACAATACAGAAGGCCCTTGGTCCTAACTATCTTACCTCATTCATGACGTCGAGGATAAACGTACGATTACAACAGTTTGATAAATCAAGTCAAAGATTTGACCAGGTTTGTAGAATAAATGTGAAACCATGCTGAATTAAATGCTCACTTATCTCAAAAGTTGCTTTCACTGAGGCTTCCATGAAACTACACGGGAGTAGTTTGCCACTTGACTGGGCCACAGGACAAACCTCTTGGGTGAACTATGCACGAGAGAATAGTTTACCCTATATGGTGAGTAGATGGTGATTAAGGAGGGATTAATTAGGTATAAAATAATTAAGAACAGAAGAGCAGATCCATTTCAAGGATATGCAAGTCCTGGGAAGACTAATTCAAAGCTGTAGGTAGGACATTGAGTAAGATGATTGTTAATGTAGAGGCTAATATGCCTATAATGTCTGTCATATTGTTGGCAATAACATGAAAGACTTCTTTTGGCTGACACTCATATTTTGTTGTTGGGAAAGAAGTTATGTTATCACTCGTGCTCCAAATAAAAAAATTTACAACTAACTGTTCTTTATAAAATCATAGTTAAAGCAGGACAAGTTTATAGTTATTATATCTTTATTTTTATGTGGTAAAAGGTAATTGTTCGTCCTTCTTAGGTCAATAAGGAGGTAAATCACGGATGACTACTAGCTATTAGTGCAAATTGTCAAGGCATGGGGAGGTATACTAAGACGCATCGAGTTTCAACCTCAAGACCTCATGTGCCAATCACCTATGCTTTAACTACTACACCGCCTCGAGGAGTATTATATCTTTATTCTCAAAGCATAAAGAGAAAAAATTAAAGGAGACCAGAACATTTAATCTTTCTTAAGACATAGTGAAAAATAAAATACACAAAATCAACACTAAAGCTAATAACAAAATAAATACAAGAAGTGAAAATAATAGTGAAAGAGCAATAAAACTTAGTTTGTGAGTAAAACAATCGATATAATATATTCTATGATAATTAAAATTGAGATAATTTAATTATTTAAGGTCATTCAAATTTACAAGAAAAATGATAAAATATTATACTCCAATATAATATTAAAAATCAACGTTGAATATTGTCAATAATGAAAAAATATAAATAAATAGGTAACTTACATTGCAAGTTTAGACATTAATGAAATTAAAATTTTAATTGGAGAATAAACTTTTTTGATTTAATTAAAAGATATTCAAAGAAGAAGAAGAAGAGAGGAAATTAAGCTTTATGATTCAGATTTCACTCTTCAGAACCTTTTGACTTCTATAAACAAATTAATAAAGAAAGAGCTACACAAGGAATAAAGTCTTGAAAAGGAAAAAAACACAACTTATATTCCTTTTTTTATAGATATTCCTTTTTTTTCTTTTTTTCTTTTTTTTTTTTTAAAGTTTTTCGTACATTTTAATGGTAAATATTTTTTAAGTCCTTATTAACACAATTCAACAATATATATTTTGTATGTTGTTATTAAAATAAACCAATAAAATATGTTTTGAGGGTCTTTATTAAAATAATCTAGTAAAATATTTTTTGTATTTTTATTAAAATAATATAATTATATATATTATATATTATATAGTATATATCAAATTTGGAACCTCCAATAGTCGGAGGCCCTAAGCTGTCACCTCTAGTAACATGCTTCAGGGCCGGCCAAGTATTCTTTAAATTTATTGTGCTTGAGATGTGATAAGAGAAGGGAAGAGAATATGAGAGTTGAGAAAAAAATGTTATCCTTATTTATTTATCGTTAAATATAATTTTATTTCTTAATAAAATACGTACATCAAAACATTAAAGTCATTGATATTATAAAGTTATCCAGCATTCTTGTTGGGTCGACAAGACCTTGCCTTCTAATAAAAATTTGGAAACTTCCTAATCTTCTAGAACTGATCGGTTTGGTTCATTTTAGTTCGAACCGCGGGGGGTCAATGCGGTCTAGTTATGCTAACACACGATTAGTCTTTATATATATATATATATATTCTTAGTTCAGAAGAATTAGCGTCGCCTCGCTTCTCCTCCGCCCTGATCCTGTTCTGATGGCCGTCTCCGAAGGTAGCCTACTCCTCTGCAGCTGCCGCAGGATCGCCATAGCGGCTTCTTTCTTCCTCTCCCTCTCCCTCTTCCTACCTGCGCTCTCACAGCCCTCGGCCGCCTCCGCCACAAACTGCTCCTCGAGCTTATGTTCCTTCGTGTTCCCCTCCTTCGATACCGTGAACAACGGCTCCAATCTCCTCCTTCTCCGGGACGCCGGATACAGTCAGGGAGCCCTCCAGATCACCCCCGACTCCAGAAACCCTTCCTACGAGCCCACCAACAAAGCCGGACGCGTCTTCCTCAATCGCGCCTTCAAGCTCTGGGAGGACCTCCGCGCGGCCGCCAACGCCACCAACGCCACCCGGCACGTGGTGTCCTTCAACGACTCCTTCATCTTCAACGTATTCATCAATAACACAAAGCCAGGCGAAGGCCTCGCCTTCCTCATCGCTCCCTCCCTCGACGGCCCGCCGCCCGGCAGCGAAGGGCCCTTCCTTGGCCTCACCAACGCAACCCTAAATGGCCACCCTGATAACCACTTTGTCGCCGTCGAGCTGGACACCGTCATGAACAGCAACGTGAGCGACCCGAACGATAATCACGTCGGCCTCGACATTAACGGCGTTGTCTCAAATTACACGACCAACCTGACGTCGCTCGGCATCCAGATCGCCTCCAATGTGACCAGCTACATGGTTTGGATTGACTACGACGGTGGCGCGCGCTACATCCGGGTGTATATAGCTGTCGTCAACGAGTCAAAGCCGGCGGTTCCGGTTCTTCAGGCGCCGCTGGATCTTAGCGAGTACCTGAATCAACAATCCTACTTCGGCTTCGCGGCGTCGACAGGGGAGACTTACCAACTCAACTGCGTGCGGGCGTGGAATCTGACGGTGGAGATCTTGCCTGATGGGGACCACCACGGTCTCTCGAGGTGGAAGATGGGGGCGTTGATTGGCGGGGCGGCAGCAGCAGCAGCGTTGGTGGTGGGTGTGGCGGCGGGGATGTACATGAGGCAGAGTAGTGGCGTGGACCAGAGCGCAGTGGTGGCGTGGACGCTCAAGAGTCTGCCGGGGACGCCGAGGAAGTTCGAATTCAGGGAGCTGCGGAGGGCGACGCGGAACTTCGACGAAAAGATGAAACTGGGGCAGGGTGGCTTCGGGGTGGTCTACCGGGGGATTCTACAAGAGGAGAACCGCGACGTGGCCGTGAAGAAGTTCTCCAGGGGAAGCAGCGGCACCGACGACTTCCTCAAGGAGCTCACTATCATCAACCGCCTCCGTCACAAGCATCTCGTCCCCCTCGTCGGTGAGTCCGACCGATCGAATTCCATTTCTCGATCGATCGATCGATCGATTATATTAATTAATTAATTAATTAATTGCAAACAGGGTGGTGTCACGAAAAGGGGATTCTGCTTCTGGTCTACGAGTACATGCCGAACGGCAGCCTGGACCAACACCTCTACGGCGGCGACGGGCGGCCTCTGTTGGCGTGGGAGCGACGGTACACCATCGTGGCCGGAGTGGCCTCGGCCCTGCACTACCTCCACGACGAGTACGAGCAGCGCGTGATCCATCGGGACCTCAAGTCTTCCAACGTCATGCTGGACGTCGGTTTCGGCGCGCGCCTCGGCGACTTCGGCCTCGCGCGCGCGCTGGAGACAGACAAGACCTCGTACGCTGAGCTGGAACTGGGTGGCATCCCCTGCACTCTCGGCTACATCGCCCCCGAG
>JBAMIB010229837.1:0-12247 GCA_037177415.1 Kaempferia rotunda
TGCCAGAGCTCCAAGCTCCATGGACTTCTCATCAACTGCCAGAGCTCCCAGCTCTATGGACTTCTCACCTGCACCTGTATACCTGCACACTCAAGCAGCATATCAATACACAATGCAAGTCATAACTTAAACTTTTCCCAAACCATCAAACCTATGGGTCCAACCGATTGCCCCAACATATCTCACTGGAGAAAAGAGAATATCATAGAGAGATTAAGCAAGGGTGAATTTCAATTAACTGAAAATTGATTATTACATTGAGATGAAGAAATTCCATCAACTGAGAAACATAATAATCTCAATACACTCTTACCAAATCAAGGGAATTTATAAAAAACTAAAAGATACACATTTAAACCTAACCAAATTAAAATTAAAAGTTAGTCCTATAAAATTGAAATGTATCAATCTTTCAACTCCTAAAATAAAACAATTACCAAAATCAAATTATAATTCAAAATTTAAAATTCATCTTGATTTCTTGTTTGCATCATAAGATAGAGGTCCGTTTTCAACCTATGCACTTATCACGTGGATCTAATTGCAAAAATTTTCAACAGTATGCCTAAAGAATTCAGTCATCTGGTCAAATGAGGATTAGTTTCGCCACAAAAATACTGGGTAAAACATGATAATAAATTTATAGTGAACATTTAAAACTTATACCTTAAAATAACTTTGGCAGTAAAATTATCTAGTACAAGATTATCTACTGGATCAATTCATCTCCCAGCATTTACTTCAATTAACAAGCCCATCCTCACATTAATTTAAACAAATCTAAGCTAACTAATTAAAAATCTAAACAATTTTATTTCTATTGTTTGATTTGTCATTTGGACAACCCCACCTAGTGTGATAAGGTTTGGTTGTTGTTGTTGTTGTTTGATTTGTCATTTGCTTAACATCAATGCTGACGTGCATCAACAGAATATCTATGTGCCTCAACAAACTTGCAAAGCTAGTTACTGAATCAATACTTCAACAATTTTAATAAACCTTGTAAGCAGCATTTATGAACTCCATCATTGCAGAGATTCCTGTATTGAGCCTTGTTTCTTCTATTTCTTCGGTTACCTGAAACATTGATTATGATGAATAAATGATTAACTCAATATATTTAACCAAAAGCGAACTTAAAGTTTGGCAATATAAGATAACAATAAAAGATTATGTATAATTGTATTAATGAGAGCGGTTATCAAGGTGTCTTTTTCAAAATCACCTTAATGATACTGTTCCACAGGTCAAAATGACATGAGATAACAATTAGAATCACGGTGCTCCAAGGAATCCATTTATGTGCTTGCTTCTTGATTGTTACCATGGAAAGGTCATTAAGGTGTTTTTGGAAGGTCATAGCCTTTTACATTGTCAAAATGGCAATACAAGACGACCATTAGATTCGCAATGCACAAAAATCTATTTCTACTCTTACTGTTTGATATTGACCACTGGAAAGTCATCAAGATGTTTCCCATTGGATTCACAATGCTTCTAAAAATTTATTTACGCTTTCTTGACTTTGGCTAGTGGAAAGTCATCAAAAGTTTTGGAGGCATTTGGAGACACAAAAAGATTAGGGAATGTCAACAATGAAATATGCTCTGGTAATTTCTATGATGTGCCTATTGGGAAATTTGAAAGTTCTTTTAATCACTATACATGCTAATATAAATGTAGAATTGTGCATACTTAAAAATTCAGATTGGAATACAAGCATCAAAAGGTAAGTGGCTACATAACCCAATCTCCAAAGAGTGGATGCCAAAAAAAAAACAGAAACATACACATACACATACGGACATACAGAAACATGGCATGCACCTTGAATAATTACATGACCACTATCTTTTATCTTGTCTGGAAGTCAAATGAAATTAGAGCTTAGAAATAACATGAGAAAACACTACCAAGACCAAGGATTATTCATATTAGCAGAAGTTTTTCTTCTATATTGTACTTCACATGAGTCCTTGTTCTCTTGTTTTTTCCTTTTATTTTATCATAAGGGTCTATACTATAATGTCAAATATCTTTTCAGCCTCAGTAGTCTTTTTAAATAATATATAACAGATCCCAGCATCATCTGTCAGGTAAAGATTTAGGGTCTTAAACCAAAACCAAAGTCTAAATTTTCCCAACACCAATTGAATGTAATGAAGATTTTTCTCACAAGGTAATTTTGAGCCAGATTAACATTTGGGCAGTTTGTCTCCTGTTTCACAAGCCAAAGATTGGTAAGTTCATTTTGTTTGCATAGATAATATGACTTGAGAGAGTGCATACTTATATGTATTTATAATAGCATGCATGTAACCACACCAATTTCCATTGCTATCCTTAAATTTACATAATAAATTGAATCACCAATTTTCCAATCAATAATCTATGCAGTACAAGAATTCCTATATATCATATGAGCCTCTGAGATTCTGTATCTGACTCTTTTCTCTCATCTAAGCAATGAACTAAAAATAGGCAAGTTTGGTGAGGTTTTCTATGTGACTTGAAGAAATTGCTAGCAGCCACTTAGCATTGATTACAAACCAAATAATAGAAATTGGTAAGGAGCAAGAAAATGCATAACCTCTTCAGTCATATTAGCCTATGCAATGTTAAATAACCATGAAAAGGTACAACAAAATATAAATTTGACAATATAACTGCAGGAACCATTAGAAAACATGGTGATCTATAAAGAAATTTACCTTTGCAATACATCTATGAAGAGCTCTCAGTTGATCCAAGCTAGGTTCATCATCAGTGGCAACTGACCCATAGCTATATGATCCATCGGATAAATTAGGGCCTACGATCAACCTCCAAATCCTAGCTAGAAACCTATGCACTCCTTCAATTCCTCCAGTACTCCATGTCTTTGAATCTCTATAAGGGTCAAAATATCAGCATATCAACATTTTTAAATATTTGGATGCACTAAATATTTATTCAAATAATAATATAGAAGAAGTTACCTTAATGGACCCATGAACATTTCATATAAGCGAAGAGAATCAGCACCATACTCAGAAACAACATCATCTGGATTGATAACATTTCCTCTACTTTTACTCATTTTGTAGGCTCGAGCAATTAAACGAATACTAGGATTATCCTTTATAACATAAAAATCACCAACTTTAGACACCTACAACATAGATATCTGTTAGATTTAAAACATCATTTAACTAAGATGAATTAAAACTCACAGAATCTGCTTTAGATAAGAAATTGGTGCAATATACCTTCTCCGCAGGTACTTTTTCTTGATAATAATTGTCTCTGATGACAGTTGAATCAGCAGAAACCAAATTCCCTTGTGGATCTCTAAAAGCTGTATACTCTACCTATAGCAGGACTTATTAGATATTGTATCATTAAATTTTGTAATGCTATTTCTAGCAAACTTTTACTCACTTCGCCAAGTATTAGCCCTTGATTTATAAGGCACTTGAATGGTTCCTTGGAAGAAACAACACCTATATCATACAGGAGCTGCACATAATTGTTCAAAAGACTGTTATCATACAATTTTTTAGGCTAAATGAAATTTACCCATGGCACAGAAGAGCAACCCCATAAAACAGGAAAAATTGCTCAAGAAACTGAAGGTATTTAATCTAAGAAGATAACCAGAAAACGGGAAGACAAATGCTGAACAAAAGAAATGCATTAGTAAAATCAATCTTAGATAAATGTAGCAAAGGACAAGTTAGGAATAACAGATATTGGACATATAGGTTCAAGTATATTGACCTTAGGGTAGCCCGGTGCACTAAGCTCTCGCCATACAGGATCCCGAGGAAAGATCCATGGTACGCAATCTTACCCTACTTTTTTGCAAGAGGCTATTTCTAGGATTCGAACCGTGACCTCTAGGTCACAAGGCAACAACTTTACCGTTGGGCCAGCTCCCCTTCTTCAAGTATACTGACCTTATGCTAGAAAATAGATTATTCCCAATTGCAACTGGCAACCACTAGTTTGGTGCCAGAATCTATGAAGAAAAGCTTCATTGTTGGCCTCTAAACCCATTTTTATTTCCAAATAAAAGTTGTTTAATTTGGGTACTGTGTGCCACTATGTGCATCTATTATGCCAGAACAAGGGATGGCTTGTGGTTTACACATTTGCAAATCAACTTATTTTTTGAGTTATCGTGCATGTTAAAAGTTAAACTTATAGATTTCAGACATGGTAAAAGAAGGATCAAAGCCATGTCATTCTGCACATGCAGCACCTGAGCTACAATGAGGCGAGTTATGATTTAGCATGACAGTGGACATTCATACATGCCATCAATTATCACTTCATTTCATTGGGATAATATATAGATTCAAACCACAGCAATTTTTTTTTTATCATGCAAACAAGGAGTTCTCATCAACAACATCATGAAAACAACCTTGTGCCAAAACCTAGCATAAAGCAAATGCAAGACAGAATGCTCAGCTCCACCAACATAGATGTCAACAGGACCCCAGTACCTAAGATTAAAACAATATAGTAGATTATTAGCAATGTCAAACTTAAAAACAATACAGGAGATTATTAGCAATGTCAAACTTAACAGACATTGCTAATATGTGACCGAAGGAACGAGAACCTTTCTTTGTCTTTGTCAACCAGTGCTTTGGAATTTTTTGGGTCCATAAATCTTAAATAATACCTGAAGAAAGCTCTTTATCAGACAACTCTAAAGGTTTACACCAAACAGATATTGTGATGACATAAACAGTGCAGAAAGACAAACTATTGAAGCATGATAATATGATGACAAGCAACAATCAGAATATTAATAATGGAAGAGATAGGAAGATGTGAATGATTTCTATATATGAGGAAATGCCACACCCTGAAAGATTTTCATAGATTGCATATAATGGAAATTGTATGTGACAACATAAATATTAATTATATACTAACTGGACCAAAGGACAGACACGACTATGATTCTCCCAATTACTGCTTTCTTCTGCTAGCATTAGAAATTCAATAAGCATGTATCTCCAAATCTAAATGACAAAGATATAGATGGACAAGATCATACAATTATTGTTGTATATCACTGTAGGATAAATAATGTATCTTTTATTGCCGAAACTGCATGCTGGCGGTAGGACAAAATTGGGACTTTCCCATGAGATGCCACTTATTGAGTGTATTTGCTTTATATTTTCATAATATCGCAATAGTGTTTCTTAGACTTTAAGATAAAAACAAAAGATCAATATAAAAAAAGAGAAATAGGTATGGCTTTAAATGGAAACACAATCGAGAGGGGAAATGAAACAGCTACATGTAAGACAAACAAAGACTTCTTTACCAGCATGAGCCAGCCCATTGTGGCATTGTATTTGTTTCCCGCCTTGCAGGCCTTCCAGAAATTGGATCCGCAGTATTCACCTAATTACAAAGAGATCATAGCTAAGAAACTATATAATAATATGCAGGAGAGTTTTTAATTGACAGTATCACCAATTAACCAATATAATATAACTAAGTTGAACAAGTAATCGTAATAAAAGGAAATGGAAACATTATACAAAACTCATACTTCCAGCCTTTAACATTTAGGACTCTTCATCTACAGAATACCAATGTTGGATGCAGACAAACCGAGTGAACACCTCATATCTCTATTGGTCATATGTAAAAGTTTTTAGAAACACCATGTAAGAGATGTGGATCCCCACCTATGTTAGATAACCATACCCTAACATAGTTACAGGAGATTTTCCAATATTACTCTAACCAATTAAATAAATGCTAACATACAGTACAGTTCAGTTGAAAAGTAATTGCTGAAACAGAAATATCGTAGTTTTGTAGAGTATGGTAAGGAAGCATAAATTCTGCAATTTTTTATAACATGAATTTGCTAGAGAAGAATGAAGAGACATTAGCTTATGGTGGTCCTTAAATGAATTCACGAGATGAGAAAAGATAAGCATTGAAGCTTGTTAAAGTTGATTAGCTAACCACTTAACCCAAAAGGGAGAGTTGTTAAAAGGAAAATAAATTTTCATTTATATACTGGACTCCTAGACTTGTCAATATGGACTAATGGGCATGAAGCATCTCAGGTTCAGCATGTCCTCTCATGTCCATCATGACTTGAAGCTACAAGTCTCTATCTATAAAGCCAGGTAGGATTGGAATCTGAATGTCCTGCTTACTGGCCATTTACTCAAGAAGCTCGAGCTGTTAGAAAGAGACCAAAATTTTATATTATATATTGGACCACAGCACTTGTCCGTGGGACTAATGAGCATCGAGCATCCATGCCTCAACAAAGCATAAAACTCGACAAATTATTACTATTAAAATATGAATATTAAGAATGAAAAGAAAATGATAAACTTGCTTTAAGTCAACACATGATGGTTGACAGCTGACAAGTGTAACAAGATTTAAAGATTTAAACAATCTGCAACTGGATATTTCATCAGACTGATATCTTAGTGCCATGTTGATAATTAAAATGGTAATCCACATTTAAAGATTCTTGCGGATAATCAGTTAATAAAGGAATAAAACCATTTGGTAGTTCATCAAACAACAATGACAAGACAAAAGCAATCAGGAATGTATGAGACAAATTTCTACTTAGCAAGGTAGATATTTATTTTGCCATCTTTCCATAACATACCCACGAAGTTGCTTTTGCTAATGGGGGTTCCCCTGTTCCTGTGGGATTGAAGTCATCCAACTCTGGGAGTACTACAGGCAGCTCTTTTTCTGGTAAAGGAACTACTTCACCACTATCATCCAGATATATCACTGGAAAAGGTTCGCCCCAATAGCGTTGTCGAGCAAAAAGCCAATCCCTCAGCTTGTAATTTACCTGATAAAGCAATATTCTCAATGGAAGAAATATATATATATATAGCCCATGATCTAAATTCTGGTAAAAATGAAAAAGGAAGGAAGACCTTTTTTTTGCCATAACCAGTAATCTCAAGCCAATTTATTACTTTTGCAGCAGCATCTTTGCATGATAAACCATTGATATCCAAGCCAGAGGATGGATTTGAGGAGTTGATCGTGATTCCATCATCTACATATGGTTCTCTATTATGATGATTTTTATCAGTACCAATCACAACCCTAACAATGGGAATATCATACTTTATTGCAAACTCATGATCACGAGAATCATGTGCAGGCACAGCCATTATTGCCCCAGTACCATAGCTGCACGTCAAGTATAAGAACCAACATTACAACTTGAATAATTGCAGTAGTAACATAAAGCATAATGCCAATGACTGATCATATAAATAGGAGATAGATGTAACACTACTAATCATAATAATTTCCATACAAATAATGGTGTAATTAACTCAATAAATAAAAGATTTGTTCCAGAAACAGTTCTAGCAGACAACAAAAAATTGAAGTGAAGTTCTGATTGGTGGTAACTTTGACAAGTATATGTATGCAGAAAATTAATAGAAGAAAACAAACTAAATGATCAGGCACACATGGAACAAGCAGAATGAGTCAAATGACTATTCAAAATAATTATAGTGCTTGAGTTTATCGAGATTAGGCATAATATTGATTTTATTCTTGGTTGGAAGGACAAAACTGAATAAGGGTTTGGTCAAGATGCAAATGTGTATTAATGGGATTTCAGTTAGGTAACTCTTGCAATTAAAGATTAGGAAACTGTGGTTTGCCTAAAGTTGCTTGGGATTTGGTAATAGTGTAGACTTTGAGAAAGAACTTCAAATTGACTTATTTAAGGATCTCAAAGTTGTTTTTCAATTGTGTTGCACAAATAGCTTAGCTAACTTAAGAAGAATAGCTGAATTGTTTCTTGGCATATTGTAAGGTTAGTTAAAGTTTCAGTTAAAGCATCCAAATTTTAAGTTTTGAATTTGGCACACTCAGCATATACAGCATAAATGATTAGTTTTAGCCAATTACAGAATTTGTGTTCTATATGATAGACAGTCACACAAGGTATCCAAGATGGGTATCTAGGTGTTTCAGTAACCAATACAAGTATGGATCTAGGCATCTGATATCCAATTTCTAAAATAATTTAAGCATGGCAAGTGGAAGTGGTGTCAGACAAAAGATAGGAGAGGCAGATGAAAAGTTAAAGTAGTGGAGATTTCTGTAACTCCAAGGCTGAGGAAAATTTTTTAAATTGCACTTATTTTCAATTACATGCATCCCTTATCGTAGCCAAGATCTATGCTCAAAATGTCAAAGTCCTGGATGGTATTACTAACCACGTTTCATTAGTACATGAAGACATAAAGATGTCCTTAGGGCCATTAGCATAAAAATGTAGTCTAAATATGGAAATAAGTTTTAGGAATTAAATTTCCAAGGAAAAAGTATTTAATATACAAAGAGTATATCCAGATAAACCTTCCTAAAACATAATCTGCTACCCATATTGGAATGGCTTCTCCATTAGCTGGATTCATAGCATACGAACCACTAAAAACTCCAGTTTTTTCTTTTCGAAGATCAGTTCTCTCAAGATCACTTTTTGTCAAAGCAACCTCCCTGTATTGCTCCACCTGCAGTTGTAATTAGACAACATTACTTTATTGACTGATCAATGCCAACAAGGAATTTAATTTATAAAAATTTTAGGTTTTGTAAAAGTTTATTTTGGTAAATCTTCTTCTTTAGAAGGATACATTATATGAGGCAGTTTTAAATTGCAACTGTGTTATTAGGAGAGTAGGATAATTTTAGTAAAAGTTTAACTTAATTTGGCTTCTTTCCTAGTTTGTAATTTAGTTGTTTCCCTTCTGATTGAGTCCTCTTACATAAAGGCTATTTCCTTCTTACAATACATTTAGTTTATTTTCAATTTTGTTTGGCTTAGAATATTTAAAAAGGTACTCAATCCACTCGTGTTAATAGGCATTGCATGAGATAACTTAGTTCATTTATTTCTAGGGAAATTGCCCTAAGAAGACCTTATTACCCCACCGAGGACCCTTTTTCAAAAACAAAAACCCCTGCTAAGACCACAGCACCCCCAATAAAAAAGAAATACAAATCTAAATAAATAGTTGAGTGCCCAAAAAAACTCAATTTTGTTTTTGATCAAATCATGGAGTGCCAAAATAGAGAAATGATGTGCAAATTTCCAATAGGGCAACAAATAGTCACATCAAAGAATACTAAATCTACCTCTAACATCACATATCAAATATTGAAAAGTGATACAGAACCAAGAACCAAGGGCCAAAAACAAGAGAAAATGTTTTTAGAAAAAACTGCATGTTATGGCTATTTAGGACCCATGATTTGAATTACAAAGACTATCTAGCGGAAGTTTTGAGGGTTGTTCAGACTGATGGTATTTGGGCAAGAAGGGCCTCAGTGAAAAAAAGAATGGTCTGGGCAGAGCTTTAACTAAAACTAGGAGCCATTTTAGGGAAATTACTCTTACTTGTATGTGTTAGATAATTTGCGTCAAAGGGTATCAATCCTCGATGTGAATTTCGATTTTGCTTCCAATCTAATTCACTAATGACATTAACAAAAATTAAAAACAAGAAAACAAATTGAAATACTATGTCATGCTGGGCTTTGGATGCTAGTGATGACAAGAACAGGTACTCAGGTGCCACAACCAGAAATCTGTAAACATGGAAAAACAATTTCAAGGTAAGAAAAATGAGATTGAGGATGATTAAAACATAAACTGTAAAGTAGAAACAAAAACTTTTCGTACGTCACACCAAATATGGTGTCTGGTCTGGTTGTATATACAGATAACTCTAGACCCAGGTCGCATCCTTCAGAATCAACTACACGAAACTCAAGCTCAGCACCTTCAGATCGGCCTATCCAATTTCTTTGCATTTCCTTGATGCTTTCAGGCCAATCAAGGTCATCTAAATCTTCCAAAAGGCGATCAGCATAGGCAGTAATCTTGAGAATCCATTGGCGCATTGGCTGATGAGAGTCAAAAGATTACAGAAATAGAAACAAGACATCAGTTTTATAAAGTCAAGATTCCAATAAATGCTTAAATATCAGACAACTTCCAGTGGAAAGAAATAAGGTCACTAATACCCTTCTTACAACAGGATGCCCCCCTCGTTCACTAACACCATTGATCACTTCTTCATTCGCCAAGACAGTGCCAAGTGCAGGACACCAATTAACAGGTATTTCAGCCTATATTTAAAATTAAACCTATATAAAATTACTATAGTTTGATAGGATCTATGTGGGAGATAAAATCAATGAAGACGAAATCTTCAATTTCTAACGTGTCAACTCACTGAGAAAATAATTCACCTGATATGCAAGCCCTTTCTTAAACAGTTGAAGAAAAATCCACTGTGTCCATTTATAGTATTCAGGTTCAGTGGTTGACAATTCACGATCCCAATCATACGAGAAACCTAATGACTTGAGCTATCCATCAACAAGACAAACTGCTTAACAAATAATAAGTGGCTCGATCAAACAAACAAAAGAATAACTTGAAGTCAGAATCAAGAGAGTGTGTTCACGAACCAATCAACACGAAATCAGAAGTCCCAATTCCCAAGTACTCTTATCAGTTTACACAAAGTATATGAAGACAAATTGTTTGTGCTGTTAACATAAGTAACCACATATTTATCCTTTTATAAGCATGGAAGCAATTCTTTATTGACAATTATTCCATGTTCGTCAATAAAATGAAAAAGCCTAGGAATATTCACTTGACCCAATATAGCATAGAAATGATAGCTCATGCACACGACATGACTACTTGATTCATAACTAACATGGTTGCATGGATCCTCAAGGCTTTTGATGAATTCATGCAAGAAGAGAAGAAAAACAATGCCAACAAACAAAGAGGCAGGTTTCCAAAGAGGGTGCACCTTGATTTTTGGCCTCTCCAACTACATATCCCATAATTTATTTTGTGCAAATCACTCACCTTCTTTCTTCTCATACCCCAAATACCCATGGTTCAGCTAAACTAAAATTTCTCTTTCCCAGATACCAAACTTGCTCGCTTTGGAGGAAAAATATATTAGTGAATCTGCGAGACTAAGAGGTTTCCCAAATTCATATTTTTGAATTAAAATGAGACATTAAGGAGTTTTTGCTAAAAATTAAAGTAAAGTCTTCATGTGAATCTCAAGTTGAGTATTCAAGTGTTTTTGACATAAAATGGGAATCAAGGCATTATGAACAAAAGCTCATTGGTGGATCAAAATGTATAAGTTTTTGCTAAAAATTAAAGTAAAGGCTTCGTGTGAATCTCAAGTTGAGTATTCAAGTGTTTTTGATTTAAAATGAGAATCAAGGCATTATGAGCAAAAGCTCATTGGTGGATCAAAATGTATAATTTTAGCTAGAAAGTATACTAGAGAATTTTTAGAGTCTCATGTGAAGTGTTTAGATATTTTTGAGTAAAGAAACAAGGTCATATCTGAGTTGGAAATGACTCATCACATTTTGATGGACCACAATGTCATTTTGGCAGAAAGAAAAAAAATAAACCAAATAGATGTGGGGAGTCTCATATGGAGTTTTACTTATTCAAACTCATACTTGAATAAGTAAAAGAATTAGGTGATTATGGTACCTATAATTTGTATGAAGAACAAGTAGAGTCACCTTCAATATGTTAGTGCAGGAATCACTAGCTAATCAAACATGTGTTTTGATATTAGCAAAGGTTCAAAGTTAAGAGTTGTGATCAAACAAGGTTACTTGAGTGTACAAGAAAGTTATAGTCGAGGCTAGACATGAAGTCCTGGTCGAGTAGATTGTGCATGAAGTCCTCATCGAGTGGATTGTGCATGAAGTCCTCGTCGAGTGTATTAAGCGTGAAATCCTCCTCAAGTGGACTGGGCAGGAGACTTGGCAGATCGATGACATTGGGTAGAAGTCTTGGGTGTTGGTGCCCCAAGCTGGTTTGATGTGACCAACCTAGTTAGGTTAGGTCCTGTGTAAGTCTAACCTTGTGACTAAGTGTGCAGGAGCTTAGGATCACAAGAGGTAGAGCGGAAGACGCGACAGTACGAGAAGGACGACACGGGAAAAAGAGTCGACGGGCTCGGTGCGTCCGAGGGACGGAAATATCGCGGAAGAGTACACCGGCGGACGTGAAGGATACGCGGGGCGGTCCGAGGGACGAGAAGCCGGGAGGAAGGCTGCTCGAGGAGAAGGATGGAAATGGGTTCGGGTGAGCCCTATTCCGGATGTCCGGCATCACCCAAAGCAATCGGAAAGCAACCAGGATCGACCG
>JBAMIB010229940.1:0-12241 GCA_037177415.1 Kaempferia rotunda
CCAACATCTGGTCAACTGTAACCTGTTGGGACTTCCTCATTGTCTAAAATCTAGTACCCCTTGACCTACTAGGACTTCTTCACCAATTGTCCTATCAATTTTTTGAGCCACATGAACTTTTCTCCTTGTGCCAAGTGTCTGGTCCTCCATAACCCACTTGGACTTCTAAACACTTGGTGTATGGTCATTCTTTAACCCACTTGGATTTTTCAATGTCTAACTTTACTCACCCGGACTTTTCACCACCTAACTTCACTCACTATGATCTTCCCACTTGATTTTATTCACCAAGGTTTTCTCAGTGCTTAGCTTCACTCACTAGAGCTTCCCAATTGTCTAGTTTCACTTATCAGGACTTTTCAGCTGTCTAGCTTCACTCACCATAACTTTCTCACTGTTCGGCTTCACTCACCGAGACTTCCCAACTACTTGGCTTCACTCACCAAGACTTTTCAGTTGCCCGACTTCACTTACCAAGACTTTCCAACTGCCCGACTTTACTCACTAAGACTTTCTCACTGCCCGGCTTCACTCATCGGTAGTGATACTTCCCAACTGCTTGACTTTGCTCACTAGAACTTTTCACACCAAGTGTCTCGTTAACATTGACTCACTTAGATTTTCTTTTTCTGCCAACATTCCCATTGGTCTTGTCCTTACTTAACCTTCAGTTAGGACTTTTCCAGTTAAGTATTCGGTCAACCTTGACCTATTTGACTTCTCTCTCACATTAAGCTGGTCAACCTTTGACTTGAGGAGAATTGCTAACAATCTCTCTAATAGACAATTGCACTTGCAATCTCCATGTATTATCAAACATCAAAATTCAAGTTTGAGCCAAACTGTTCAAATTTGACTCAGGGACAATTGCACCAACAACATAAACTAGATAGACTAACACCACTCCCACTAGCACAAATACTAGTGCAATGACCAACACTATCCCTTTCAACCTTGACTTGTTGAGGGCAATCTCAAGTAATATAGCTTCAGGATTTTCCATTTGATCCATAGTTAAATTTTCTTCTAGATCCTCTTTTGGATACTCATGGAGAAGTAGTTCCACACACAATTTTGTATATTAGATATGCCTTCAAAGCACCCCCCATATATGGTGTGCTACCACCTTGGGATGTCCTAACAATGATTGAATCAAATCTTAGGTCCTGTAATTGTCGAGGATTAGAAACTCTTCTTGCTCGAGCTTCTAGAATAGTCGATTGATTCCTCTGAGTCTGTAAACTGGGTCATACTCAATCTCCTCAACTCATTGTGTCACACATCGCGATGGGTCATCGTGTATATCATCCTTGACATCTGGAATTGAAAATAATAGTATAAGTATAAAATTAACAAACCAGTAACAAAACTGATTCATTTCAATTCACACATATGCATAGAATCAATATACAGAATAATTAAGCAAATAAGAAAAATAAATTTTCTTTATTTGAGAAGCTCATTGATTAACACATTGGACCGGTTGATTGGGAAACTATATCTTAAACATTATTTTATTCTCTTATCCTAGTTAAAACTAATCTAATTGAACAGAAATCTTCTGTACCTATGTTCTGTTATTATTTAATCTAATCTCATTTAAGTCAATCTCAAACTTATTAATCAAACCCATATCCGTTTGATTAAATCGGATTCATTTCATCAAATCTAACCTATAGAACAAATCAGATCTATTTGATCAAAGTTTACCCAATAAAATAAATCTGATCCGTTTAATCAAATCTGGCTCAGCCCAATTAATTATCAAATCTGGCTTCAATTCAGATTTCTCATGCCTAATTAAATGAAAAAACAGTAACTTTATAAACGAAATTAAGCTCAGAGTTTATGCACAAATATTTTTTAATATCATGTGGCAATAGAAGGCGAAATCGCTCACCCTCAGCGCCCCCGCCAACCCGTCCTCAGGCCAACACGGATGAGATAAATCACGGGTGGCTACTAGCCATAAGTGCAAATGGTTAAGACATCGGGGAGGTATATGCTCGGGCACGCCGAGTTTCGACCTCTAGACCTCATGTGACAACCTTCTATGTCGTAACCATCGCACCGCCCCGAGTGGACACAAATATTTTTTAATATCGCATGTTAAATGCAAGGCTTTTCGAC
Organism: Kaempferia rotunda; assembly: GCA_037177415.1. Taxonomy (NCBI): domain Eukaryota; kingdom Viridiplantae; phylum Streptophyta; class Magnoliopsida; order Zingiberales; family Zingiberaceae; genus Kaempferia; species Kaempferia rotunda. The sequence continues at coordinate 2,131 of JBAMIB010229940.1, forward strand.
GTCCTTTTCTAACTAGCCCAATTAATTGAACGGAACGAGATGCATGTAAAATCAAACATAGTTTAACATGCATTAATTACAAAAAAACTAACGTTTTTTTTATAACACTGTTATGTCATGTAATTAAAAACAAATTACGTTTTTCATTTAACATGCAAGAATAAAAAAATTATTTTACTTTTTCCTTTTTTTTCGAACCACTTAACCAAACCTAAAGTTTCCATCGCCCAGCAATAATAGTAGATAGCAACATAGTCATGATCTCGCCCTGCAACAAGATAACACGACGGAGACAAACTTCGTAGGAGGTAGTTGATACGATTGAGACCTAGTAACAGTCGCTAATCACGACTCAGTTGTGATTTTGCCTAGTAAACAAGGTCTAAGAGGCGTAAAATCTTCATCATAGAGGGATTCCAACACTAAGGTAATTTTCATGCACTTATAAATACTAACCGTGGATTCGCTAATTCTCTTCTTCGCACTTGTTGCACGATCATAAATCGAATCATCCTTCAAAGTTTCACAAACCAAATCCCTTTTTTACGTGGATGTTCTTCCTCAAAGAGATCACACAAAGCCATCATCTCTTATCCCTGTTCCTTCTCACACTTAGTCAAATCAAGACTTTCCTTTTCGAATGACTTAGAGTGTGTTTGGTTAATTGAAAGGTATGGACATGAGAATGAGATTAATAGAAGTGGAAAATAAAAATGAAAGAGTTTATATTCTATCTATTTTACTAAGTATTAGTTCATTATCCTATTTAGGGGATTGAATCTGAGGGATCCACTATCAATTCCCTAAAATAAGTATCAAAATTCTATTCCTTTCCTATTTTCCACTCTTATATCATCCAATTAAACACCCTTATATAGGAGAGGATAGGTGAATAGGTGTCCCTATAGGATGAACTGATGACTAGTACGTAAGATGTTGTGCAACAATTGCACACGTCCACACACACTCCCACTCCCACGGCAACGTGTGCAGTCCAATCGAGGAAGAAAGCTGAAGCGAGGAAGAAAGAAGATGGGCAGATTACGCGCTGTTATTCGAGCAGAAAAATTTGAGATGGCGATGAAAAAATTGGAATCTAATGTGAACGAAAAGAATGCAGATTTGGTCCAACAATCAGTCAGGTAATGGTTGATGGATCGACGAGAGAAATGGATAGACCTCGAAGATTTGCCCAAAACTTTCCAACTTCTTTGAGGATTAACGCCGTCAAGATTAAATAGGGTGGAAACTGCTCAACAAATTTGAAAGAGATTTAGAGGTTAATCAATGAATCTTAATTTTTTTAAAAAAAAATAAATTTATCAAAATTTTATCATTCAAAAAAAAAATCATAAATGTCAATTTGCTAAAATAATCTGCATCTTTAATTATTATTCTAATTTAGAAGTGACTTTGATGTTTCACCATCGTATATTAATGTATTTTGCCAATTTGCCCTTTAACAAAAATATCCATGAGAATGAAACGGTAACGGTTACAGAAGTTGTGGGAGTAACTGTCTAAATAGTGATTTACAGGGGTGTTCTAGAAAAGTAGGCCGCGAGGGGGTAAGTTAAGACGGCGGTTTGTCCGTCGCCGGCGAGAATCACGCTTGGTGTTGGAAGCGATTCTGGTGATCCGAGACGGTGATGCGATGTCGTAGCAGTCGCCAGGCAACGAGAGCGACATAGCGCTTCCCTCTGCCTTTACGCGCTGCTTCTGTTCCATTTCTAGATGCCGAGAAGCCACTGTGAGATGGGATAGGATAGAGCGGCAGTTGGTGGTGCTGGCGCTCCGGAGTCGACGGCGGCGGCGGCGAGCTCTACCTGCTCTACTTCTGCGGCGGCGTTGCTGGGCGGGCCAATTTATAAATTTTGGGGAAAAGTTCTTTTTTCAGAAAATTTTACAGTCAGTGCAGATGCGGACGCAGCCTCATTATCCGGCGGCGGCCTACGAGTTGTAATTCAGCAGCAGGCAAGAGAACATGCAGAGTGCGGAAGAGGGCGAAGACCGACCTTTCTCGTGTGTAAAAAGGGTCTGGACGATGAGGCAGGCTATCAAAGCACAGAGAATGAAGCAGAATTCATCGAGGATTACACATCGTCGGAACAAATTACGGATTTCAAGCATGTTAAAAAGCATGATCAATTCCGAAACTAATTGCAGTAGATCCAACAAACGCATAACTCATTTGGTTCGACAAATTCCAGAACATAAAATCAAACTGATAGAGCGTGCAAAAATCCATATTCGATCACCGCGGAACGAGTTCAGCACAAGAACAAGGAACAAGATACTCTAATAAAGCAGTGACGAGAATCATCGAGCAGGTGAGAAAAAAAGACCGTCCTCAAAACCCTAACTTTGTGCGGCGCCAGTGCCTGCGCTTGGCGTTATACCTAGAAACGGGGTTTCAAAAAAGAGAAGAAAATTGAGGAAAATGTCGATTAAAACAAAAAGAGAAGAGAAGGAAAGGAAAGGCAGGAACCTGATGGTGTTGTCCGTCCTCAAGCGAATCCAATGGGGAATGGGGCGATTCTGGCGCATCTTCTTCGCCAGCTTCTGCTTGATCTTGAACGTCTTGTGCGACGGCTGCAATAAACGAAAGTGAAGCGAGGATTAGAGACTGAAGCAAATGAAGGATGTCGCCGTGACCTAACAGAAGCCGAGAACAGCACCATCTTTCCACCACCGCAGCTCCCTGTGCTCGATGAATCCGGTGCCCCTGCAAACCCTAGGCAGGAACCGCATCATACGTAGTAGTAGATCGTGAAAAACTGGGCTTTAACTAAGGCAAATCTTTATTGGGCTTTAACTAGGCCCATTACGCGAAAATACCATCAGCCCTAGTCTGCACGTGGATCACCTGTATATAAAAGCTCTACATGCTTTCATCAGTTGCCTCGTCCGCCGAAACCCTAGGAAGGAGCAGCACCAGAGCTAGGAGGCCTGGACAGAAGATATGGCCGTCGGGTTCGCCTCTCCGACCTCAAGTTCGCTTTTTCTTTTTTTTTTCTTCTCATTTAGGAGGATTTCATCTGCCTTATTTGCTTGCTCACTCTTTTATCGATCATGCCTGCAGGAAGAACAAACGCATTTCCAAAGGCAAGAAGGGAGGCAAGAAAAAAACGTATGTTTAGATCCGTGGCTTATCTGCTCGTTCAGTTTGGACGGATTTGGTCGATTTTAGTGACGCGCGATGTGTGTTGTGGTTTAACTTTTGCAGGGTGGATCCCTTCACGAAGAAGGATTGGTATGACATCAAGGCCCCATCGGTCTTCTCCGTCAGAAATGTCGGGAAGACGCTTGTGTCAAGGACACAAGGAACTAAGGTCTGTTTGTTGCCTGGGTAGTTGTTTGAATAGTTCTTCCAATTGGACCAGCTTCTATCCTGGTTTAGCTCTTGTTGCCATCTGAATATTCATTGGATTTTATCATTTTAATTATTTGGTATGCTGACTAAAATTTGGTGCTGAATTTCTTCTTCTTTACTTCAGAAAGAATGCCTGAAGTGTAAGGTTTTGTTCAAAGGCTAAACTAAGTAAATCATGTTGTAGAAAAAGAAAATTCTAGTGATATAGAAGGTCGTGTTTGCTTGTTCTGAGCTGAAGATGAGGATTGAGTTTTATCATCTATTTGACCATTGTGAGAATGGAGCAATTCTTTTAGTCATGGCAATATTAATAGATATGAAACGCTGCAAAACTTAACCTTTTGTGGCCTAGATTATAGAAATTTAACATTCTACTGATAATGGTACTTATTTTACCCTATAACAGAACCAATTCTGGAAGTGTTTGAAACATATAAAATGTTTTTTTTTTTTTGCTTGGCGTAGATCTTTGCTTTTTGTTCATTATTCCAAGCAAAAAATTGGATTGCATATCTCCAGATGTGGTAGTCAGCTCTGTTTTGTTTATCACTCCTGCTGTTCTCTCTTTCAGTCGATATCCAAGTTATCCACATTATATTATACAGCTAAGTGAACTTGAAGCATGGAAAGTTTGGTCGGCTTTGTTTTTTTTACCTTTCCTGCTATTCTATCATCTAGTTTCTAGCAAAAATAGCTGCATTGTATTATAGAGTGGGAAATAAACTAGAAAATATGGAGATGGATATTAGAGAGTCTAGAAATAAGTAATTATGTTGATTTCCCAGCAAGTGATCTCGTAGATTGTCATGGAAATAACTGATATTGAGAAAGACAAGTAAGTTCTGCATGCACATCAAATTAAATTGAATTTTTGGTTGAGGGACACTGAATTTTGTGTTTATAGTGCTTAATTTCGTTACCTAGGTATGATGGTAGGGGCTGCTACTATTTGAAATCGGGCAGTTGTTTCTTGTTTGTACTCTTGAGCTAAAATTTGAATATGGACTTGCATGATTGACTCTGGAGTCGTAAGATATCTACTTTGTGGTGAATAAATGCATGGCATTTGCATATGCACCATTCTTGACATGTCTTGTATGCAATGCATTTTTCCATCTAAATATTCTTGTTTTAGTAGCTAGCTTTAATAGTAATTTTCTTTGACGATTTAGATTGCATCGGAGGGACTCAAACACAGAGTATTTGAAGTTTCATTAGCTGACCTTCAAAATGATGAGGACCAAGCATACCGGAAGATCCGGCTTCGTGCTGAGGATGTTCAAGGCAAAAATGTTCTAACAAACTTTTGGGTACGTCTCAATGTATCTTCGATTTGCTGGATCCTATTTTCTTTGTGGTTACAACTTACATGTTTTTCTTCTTTCAGGGCATGAATTTCACTACAGATAAGCTCAGATCCTTAGTAAGGAAGTGGCAAACTCTTATAGAGGCGCATGTTGATGTAAAGACCACTGATAATTATACATTGCGTCTGTTTTGTATTGCCTTTACCAAGAGACGTCCGAACCAGGTCAAGCGCACTTGCTATGCGCAATCCAGCCAGATTAGACAGGTGATTTACTGAACGATGCTCCTCTTTGATACCCAATTCTAAGACAACGTAGGATTATCATTTGAAGTGTTTATTCAGATACGGTGCAAGATGACCGAAATTATGGTGAATCAGGCTTCATCGTGTGATCTGAAGGATCTAGTCCAAAAGTTCATACCCGAAGTGATTGGGAAGGAAATTGAGAAAGCGACAACTAGCATATTCCCATTGCAAAATGTGTTCATTCGCAAAGTGAAAATCTTAAAGGCCCCTAAGTTTGATTTGGGAAAGCTCATGGAGGTACATCTCTCTTTGGTTTACTTACTTTGGATGCCTTAAGCTCAAAGGCTCATCGGTCTTGCAGGTTCATGGAGACTACAAAGAGGATGTCGGAGTCAAGATAGATCGACCCGCGGAGGATGTTCCGATGGAAGGAGAATCTGAAACTGTCGCCGCCTAAATAGTTGTTATTTTGACCTTTTCGATAGCCTACAAATATGATATTTTTTTTATCAGAAGCTTCAAACATTTCAAATTTGCTCATCTGTTTTCTAGTAATTGTTTTGTACTATTTGTTTGTCTATAATTTTTATGCCCATTGTGTTGTTTGTTTTCCAACATTTAAGTATATTTCTTGTTTGTCTTCCAACATTTTTTTCATCATTAGTGTAACTAAAATTTGATGTAATTCATTATTATTTTTACGAAAAATTACCCAACTATGCAGACGAAATATAGGAACACTTAACTTATGAATGTAAGTTTCAAAATTACCAAATCACCGTCCTATTTTCATTTTGTCCCTCTATTGTTTCCAATCGATGGGTAGATTTACCAATTGTGTAAATCAATTAATTGAAATGATTACGTGGCCTTAAATGTAAATTACAATCTGTTTTGTATATAAAAAATTACTGATTATGTTATGTGACCGTAAACTTAAATTCTAAAATTTGTTTCATGTTTAAAAAAATATTATTTTTAACCTACTGAGTTAAATTGATGTTGGTTACATAAATATTAGATCAATATATAATATTTAATTTTATGAATTGTAAATGAACTAAATGTTTGTGAGCAAGTTTAATGTTCAGTTTGATAACAGCTTATTTATATTCGTTTAATATACATTAGATCAATTAAATGAACAAGTTTGAACAATTTGTTTAACTAAACGAACAAATTTGAACACATATATGTTCAACTCATTACCGTTCGTGAACATTATTCATGAACATGTTCGTGATCAATGCTTGTAAACCATGTTCATCATATATTGTCAAACTCAATAATTAATCAAACAAACTTAAAAATATAAAAATTTTAAATAATAAAATTTGAATTGAGAGATCGATAACATCTAAACAAATCAAGCTCAAACTCATAAAAAAAATCAAACCAACCTTGAACAATCATTTTAACAACTTTATTCATTTTAAGTTTGGCTCGACTTGACTTGGTTAACTTATCAAACAAGTTAGAACACCATAAAGCTTGACCCAATTCGACGTATTTATATTTTTACCATCAGCCGATTTGATCGAAACTTATCAAAATCGACTCATGGATATAGAGATCTTGGAATGACGTGAAACTAGGTTTTATGTATTTATCTAGTTATCTTGATTATATTCACCCTCTCAAATGTCATTTCTATATGTCATATTTAGAACAATAATTTGTTTAACATGAATGTGTCTAAAAAATCATTGCTCTCAATATTATAAATTAAATTGATGTTTGAAAAAAGAATATAATTAGGAGAACTAGATAAACACATTGGACATAGTTTCATATCATTCCTAGCTCTCTGAGTTTTATGTGTTCATCTAATTTTCTTGATTATACTTATACTTTCAAATATTAATTTGACACACTATATTGAAAGTAGTGATTTTTTTTAACATAAATTAGAATTTTTAATCGATTGTTACACTGTAGGGATTGATTCGGGACCTTACTATGCTGATAAATAGTATCCCAAATCGATTTAGGTAAATGTGGAGGGACAAATTGGGAATGGGATGTGTGATTTGATAATTTTAAAATTTATATACGTGATTTAAGTATTCTGAAACGTCATCTATGTGGTTCGGAAATTTGTCGCTATTTGTATTCTTGTGCTAGTATTTATAATGTCTAGCATGATCATTTTTATTTTTTAAAATTTTAAATTTTTTAATTTTAAGTATTTAACTGACTAATTTTAAATGTGACCAAGCTGAGACAAACAAAAAATTTTCGATTAGTATTTTTAAATTGGTCATCTTAATGAGAATCTTTACATGTGGCATACGTTACAGCTGTGATTTAAAATTTATACGCTTGGTTAATTATTTGAAAATTTTAACCAATCCTAGTCCGGCGACAAGTATGATCATTTATGATCTTCTACTTGTAGATCATTATTGTTATTTGTGTTTTATTTTGTGTGGAATTAGATGCCAGAATAATATTAATTAAAAAAATTAATTAATGCAAAAATAAATTATATGATTTTTTTTAAATCATATAGCAGGTTATAATAGCCATAAAATATATTATTTTTAAAACTTTTCTCTCTTTTTTTAATATACAAGTAGACCCAATCACGATTCGGAACCGACAGTTCAACGATTTTGAATCACCGGTTCATCGATTCATCGCAAGTCGACCCTTAACCTTAATCGCCCAAGACGGTTACGGTCATGGCTCAGAATCACCGGTTTACAGTTCGCCAAGGTTCGCGACGGTTCAAGAATATTATATTAAAAAAATTAAAATCTAAAATTTATTAAAAAGAGGGGTTTGCACTTATTTAAGTTGCCTACGTATACCATTAAGATATATGGGAATCCAAGCTCACGTATTTCTTTTACATTTTACTCTCTTTACACCACTCACTTTCATTTCCTCCCGTTCACATTGTGTATTCATTCCTTCGGCATCAAATTATTCGGCTTCATCTTCTGAAAGTTATATTCCTTGGATTCTTTTCTTGTCTTTGGTCTAATCATAGAGTAATGTTTGGGCTTCCAATGAATCGAGAACATAGTCGATTGTTGTTCAACTAATATGTTGTCGCTGAAATTGAACGTCTGCTCCACATTAACAGTTGATACTAGACAAGCTAAAATTTATTTGGCAATTACAGAGAACGAGAAAACTTTGGGCCTTTTGTGACCACCACTTTAGGATATCAAAATATTCGCTATCTGCTTCATTAAAATCAAAAGAAGTCGTAAAAAAATTCTCAAGTTCCTATGTGGAACTTGAGGATCCTCGTGGACGTTTCGTCCGTTCTTTTAATAAAAGTTGTGATTTTGAAAGTTTTAAATTAGTATTAATAGTTTATTGTGTTTTAGAAATATCAGTTTATATTTCATATTTTACATAATATTAATTATAAATATCATATAAAAATAATTTCTAATATTATATATAATATTAGCTAGATTATGAGAGGAAGAATCTTTGATAGAAATTAAAGCGTCGTAATATAAAGTTAATATTTCTTGTAAAATTTCTAATTTAAATCTAGTATCTAAAACAAATCCAATTAAATAAATTTCAAAAATAAAATAAAAATATTTTTTCATTTAATTTTTATAGCTAATATGCAATAAGTTAAAGTTTCATTATTAATATATTCATTTAAAATTAATATTATACTAGAAAATTTACTAAAACTAAATAAGCAGTGTGATAATAAACACCAAAAAGTTATTCAGTTATATCGTTAAATACTTTTAAAATTTTACAAATATTACTACAAATATTTCAGTGTTGTGAAAATAAATATATATTAGTATTACTATTTTGTGCAAAAAATAAATATAAAAATTATTTATATTGAAATGAATCTTGTAATAATTGATATGTTGAATTTCAACTTGTCAGTAGACGTCTAAATTTTCTATGTCTCATTTCATTGGCTTTACAAAACCTACTTCATTGTTTCATCATAGATGGATGCGACTATAAATATGAAATTACGATTCTAATTGGTTTAATATAATTTTCTAAAAGTTTTAATCCATTTTAAACACGTAAATTTAAAACATGACATAATGAAAAAATAAACCACCAATAACAGGTTGGCAAACAAATTTTAATCTTTCTATAAAAGCGGTATTAGAAATAGTATTATCTAATGATATTAAAAATATTTTATGAGTTAATACATATTCTTCTAAAATTAAATATAATAATTATGCAATGTTATGGGTAGTATGTTGATCCGGATATTATAGGGGGAAAACATCTGGCGAAAGGGTTGAGCAAGCAGAGGCCCGAGTACCTCTCGGACATAAAAAGCCCTGAGTACCTTTCGGGTATAATAAGTCCCGAGTACCTCGGGTATAATAAGTCCCGAGTACCTCTCGGGCATAGAAAGCCCGAGTACCTCTCGGGCATAATAAGTCCCGAGTACCTCTCGGACAAAATAAGTCCCGAGTACCTCTCCGGCATAATAAGTCCCGAGTACCTCTCGGACGTAATAAGTCTCGAGTGTTTCTCGGACATAATAAGTCATGAATACATCTCGGACATATATTATTGGAAACCCCTCAGTTAAACGTGTGGGCTCTCTTATGAAAGGTTTGCACGATTCTCCCCCGGGAATTCCGGTATTTATTACTAAAAAAGGGGGAGATCTGATTATTATGGAACATTATTTATTACTTGATTATTTGGTAATAAATGTTTGAAACATCAATAAAGGAGATAGTTGGAGATTTTTTCCCTTTATTGACAGGTTCCTAAAACATCGGACAAATTACCGAGTCAGCCCTAATCATGGAGAGGAGACGCATGCCGCCTCTATATAAAGGAGGGCAACCCTAGGTAATAGATGATCTAAGTTCTCTTCTTGCAACTTCTCTCTCTTTGTGGTGCTGACTTGAGGGGTTTCCACCGGAATTGTTCCAGTGGGTTCCCTTTAACGTTCGTGTTAACCTTGCAGATTATCCTACCCTCAACGTCCATCTCATCACCTTTGGCTTTTGTTGATTGGTTCCTTGGCGCCGGCCCTCCACGTCACTCATCACCGGAACAAGAATATTTTCTTTAACATGTACACTTATTATAAAATATCATTATAAACCTCTTATAGTGAAATATATTAAAATTTATAAATTTTAAATATATATATATATATTATTAGACGAGCAAGACATTATACAAATGTAATTATAAATTAATAATTA
>JBAMIB010230047.1:0-12240 GCA_037177415.1 Kaempferia rotunda
TTGACCGAACATCGCATCCTGTCGGATGAAGTCACCCCATAACTAGAAAGCCTTAAATAAGGAGCCGACTGGACAGTGCACCCGGTCGAATGTATCCAGTGCAAAAAGGACATCACCTATCTTATTATCCGACCGGGCGACGTGCCCGGTCAGACTGCACTTTGGTAGTTTAAGACACAAGGAAGATCACTTCACTTACCTTACTGTCCGACCGGACGGCGCGTCCGATCGGAATACACCTTGAGGTGGTTTACTCACATCAACAACAATCTGTCGGTCAGCAATATCCCTCGCCAAGGCATAACGACCGATCGGCACGCATTCAGGCGTAATATCCGATCTGCCCAAAAGACGAGTTCTCCTTATCATTTAGTCCAATAAGATGTCAAAAAAATATTTCTTACCTGAATTGGTCAATTATGATTCCTTGTACGGGAGAAGCTTCCAAATAGGGCACGTGTAGCTGTCGCACTCAATCAAGGAGCTCAATTATGGAAAACCCATTAAGGAAAGAAATCAATCACGGAGGCATTTATAGCAAACCTTAAAACGGCGCTACAATTTCAGGTATAAATATAGTTTCTCACAAGCATTAGGGGTACGCAATATTCTATATATACGCCAATACTTTTCTTCTTCAGCAACTTCTTCTACATTAGAGACTAACTTGAGCGTCGGATAAACAAACAAGCGGACACCTTTCCTTATTTGGCCGCTAACGTTTTCTTTAAGTTTTCTTTGGATAGAGAACAATTCTTTGCTTCGTCGACCGTCTCCAAATCCACGTGGATAATCACCTTCCCGGTGTTCATCTCCCCACTCTCAGTCAGGATCATTCATCATTAAGCTTTTGTAATTCATTTCAATTTTCCTCAATAAATTTTATTAAGTTGATAAACCATTTAGGAAGGTTAAATCATTTTCATATCCTTCTCTTGGAAATAAGAAAAGTGAAAAAAATGATATGGCTTTTGTCATCTAATATAAGCCATTCAAATTTTAACGAGTATATCTTGGATCGATTAATTAGTAAAATCAATTTTATTTGATGGTCAATTAAAAGAAGTATCTAGACTTATGGAGAAAGTAAATAAATTCTTTAAAAGTTCAATGGCATTTTTATAAAAGTATATAAAAAAATTTAAGGGATAAATAGACAATATAATAAGCATTGTTCTTGTCGTTTAACCTAATAAAAGATAACCAATCTTATACTCATCTTAAGTATTTATGTTCATTAAACATGAATACGATCATTAACTTTTCTTTCTCCAATGCATTTAGGAGTGGATCTAAGATGGAGAGGGAAAGAAAACTAGCAAGTGTCCTAATGTGAATGGTGTAGTGGAATTTGCATGTCACAAACGTACAAGCTTAGGGTTTGAGGTGTGGAGCCCACCACTAAACAAATACCTCTACTTTCACTATTTACCACGCCATAGCTAACTAGGAAAAAGAAAGGTTAGTTCGACCCTGTCTGTACAGGCAGTGCAGAAACGTGACACAGTGGGTTGCCATGTATTCACTTTTTGGTGGGCCCCACCGATGTATTTGTGTCACGTTCCTGCACTGCCTGTACAGGCAGAAACGAACAAACCGAAAAAGAAACACGAAACACTGCACAAATATTGTTTTCCTTTTCTTGTTAGGTGAAAGATCCTTACTCAAAATGCTTCATAATTTTAAATTCAATCTGATTTACTTGCACTTTTAGTTTGAGAAGCAACTCACATTCATAAGTGTGCTGGTTCTCACTATCTTTGACTATTAGTGTAGGATGGCTGTTAATTATCAAATTGATTTATGTTTTACTTCTACAGGTGTGATACAATAATAAAATATTTACATGGATTAGCAATTGGATTTTCTTGTCGGGTGAAATTCTTTAAGTTATGCAATTATAGAAGCAAAGGAGTCTTCAGAAATGGGAGAGACTAAATTTTGATAAGGACATGGTGGGAACAAAGACACAAGGGACAAGGGAAAGAGAACTCATAATATTTTCACAAGATCTCAAATAATCAAAGGAGATATAATTCTATAAAGTGTACCAAGAAAAGAATTTGGAATTTGAGGATCAGACCAGTTTTGAGCTGTGAAAAGAGAGCCAAAGTGGATAATATATCTGGATAGGATTACAAACCTCTATCAATTACATACCTAGGTTTCATTTGGGATTTTGTATTAGGAATAACAACTTATGGCTAATGTCATTTGTCAACCAATCTGAATCCTGGCTTTGCTTCTTTAACACTCTTTCTGTATCCTAGATTTTGCCGTGGTGTTTTATTTTTATCTCAACACCAAAATAAGCAATATATTGACTAATGTTGCATCAGCCATGAAGAATATTATAATTGATGACTTCTTTTTCTCATCTTTTTCTATTTCAGATGCATAAATAAATATACATGCGTTACTCATAATCTAATGGACTAACACTATGAAGTCAATTTAAAGAATGGAACTCCATTTGCCTTTTCGTTTTTCACCTTTTTCCACTCCATTCTCATGAATCAACAAGTAGCCCACTCGGAATATAATCAATTGCACGCTTGACATGCACCAAACCTCAAACTCCACCATCATGATTAAAAAAATAAGAAATAATAACAGTAATGAATTCTAAAGAATAAAAAAGAAAAAAAAACACAGCACTATAGTTTCCAACCTAACAGATTCCGTGCCCCTGCCACTTCATATTTATTCTTCTATCCATAGGCCAAATCCCATCTTTATAAACTTCTAGGGGCGGCTATCATTAAAATCTAAGAAATTGTCTTTAAAATCTTTTAATTTTCAAATTGTATATGAAGCAAATCAGTTTCATGCTATTTTTCCCTCTTTGTCCCCTTCCAATTTTCACCTTTCTACTCAAGTAAACACAATCTCACAGGAAAAAGTATGACCTTGTACATATCTAAGTTGAAAGTGCTTGCGGATCTAAATTTAATGAACCAGGAACGTTTCTGCGAGGTAGATTATTTAAAATTTGCATCATCTAGTAGTGAATGCAAGGCTGTGAAATCAACTATCATAATTAACAAATTCAATCAGAGGTAAATTATGATACATGCAAAAGGAAAAAAACACTGCAAACAACAAGTCGTGTTAACGAGTATTAGTACACCCAAAAGTCTTTGATATAGGGCCTGTTCTAGCCTTGCAAGAGATACAAGTGAATACAAACAGAATTGCAAGTGATAGCAAGCTTAAGAAGCGAAGTAAAATTCAAATACCTTAGAATTTGCAATGTCAGAGCTAGAAATGTAGTGTACCTGACACGTCAAAGGTCAGAAACAGCATGTCATCGAATATGAACTCAATGAAGCCAGCAAAATAACAAGACAAGATTCAACCATTCCTTAAAAGAATTTTTTCATATAGAGCAGGATTATTTACCAGCCATGAAGACAGTATTAGAGAACTATCTTTGCTTCGAGGCAACTGTTCGAGTGACAGTAGAGACACCATCAACAAATTTAGTCCGGAACAAGACATTTGCATTATTAAACATGCCTTCTTTCAGTGAAACTACCATGAACTGCACAGAAAAATAGCTGAGTTGATACGATGACATGAATAAATATATTTTCTTCTTGTATTAAACAATTTAATTACGGATAAAAATATAAAAAGTTAAAATCAAGTGCAAAATCATTTAATATGTGATACAACCTAACGTTAGTGAACTAGTACCACCCAAGTAAAGTCAGCATAATTGTTTTCTTGCAAATAATCTGAATTTTAAACTCGAACAGCTTTCAGCTAATAAAAAAAAAAATCTAGGTGAAAATTTATTTTCTCAAAAAATTTGGTCTGAAGTATTAAATCGTGCTATATATAGGAAAGTAAAATATGAAATAGACAACTTATGAAAGCAAAACCTGTGAATGTGGGAAGTGAGCTTTGATCATTCTTCCAATGTTTTGTGTATGACTAAGATCTAGAGCAGCATCCACCTGTGAATGAGAACACATGCCCAATTTCAAACACGATTTAACCATCATGATCATGTATGATGAACAAGAGCAACCAAGCTTTATCCCACTAGGTGAGGTCGGCATAATCATGTATGATGAAGAATATAGAAGTTTCATGAATTTCAAATGATCTGAAACTGTGCAATTTCATAATTGATAATTCTAAGTACTCGAGGTAAAACACTCAGAGCAGGAACCAACTTAACCAAGTCCACATAACATATCTAAATTCTTGGCATGAATATTATCAAACTGAGTTCTAATTGTGAATTATTTTGTGGAGAGTTTTTGAATGTTAAATCATATCAAATCATAAAAGTCAGATAGAATAATCAACTATGTTTAAATAGAAATACATTTCATTTGGAATAATTTCCATATACTACAATATGTAAAATAATATAATGTTCTATTTAATTACATAATATTTTACAAATGGAAGAAGTTGATGTTGATTCATAAAAGAATACATGAGTTTATATCTCAACATGATTACCATGAGCAAATTCTTGTTATTTTATTCTATCATGAATTGAAATAAAATGAGCAAGTAGAGTATTATTATCAACTCAAAACCTCAAGGCAATTGAAGAAAGATCAAACGACGGCCATACCATGTGAAAATTGGAATAAAAGATTACTTTAATAAGATTGGCTTCTAAGTCACCATCAGTTTCATGCTTATTATAATTTTGGGTATCAATATGATAAATATGACAAGACTTTTAATTCTCAATTATTGTTAAGTCACAGAAGCAGATTACAATGTTAAATGAGTCAACTTTGGTCACAAATAAACGAATAGCCAAATATCTAGTGGCAAAACTGAACATGACTCTAATAAGGTGATCAAACCATTTGACCAATTCTGCCAAGCACATATGAAAGTATAGAGCTCGTGAAGTTTCTATTATTACGAGCTTCAATAGTTGCCTTCAATGTAGCATTTACTACTATTGCTCTAAGCAGCTATGTGTTTCGCTGTTTTTAGTAGCACTACTGGCATATATAAGTAACATGAAAATGAATATTCTGAAATCTGAAGTTCAAACTATCATGTGAAAAGTATTGACTTTTTCCTAGTCCAAAAACCCTGCAGGCACAAACTGATTAGAAACGAGATATTATCATCAAGCAGAAAAATCACATGTGAGAAATGCTTTATATATAATATAAGTTCATGGATATAATAACTGACGTATGCACTTAAGGAAACTATTAATACCTCATCAAGTATATAGATAGGTGCTGGTTTGAAAAGAAGCAATGCCAAAATCAGAGAAAGTGCAAGAAGAGAACGTTGTCCCCCACTTAATTCTGACAGAGACTGTTTCCAAACAGTACCAAATGCGACACGAACCTCCAGCCCATCTAAGAAATTGCAACCTTCAGGAGGTTCAAGCTTAGCCATAGTTCCAGGTAAAAGTGTACTAAAAATTGACCCAAAATCCCTGTGGAAATGATTTGAAGCGTAATTCAGGCACAATATGGAGGAACAAGGAGATTAGAAATGTAGCACAATCTTAGAATGACAGCCAAATAGCAATTTCAAACGATGGATGCCAAAGGGCAGATAAAGATTGGTTACTCACTTGTTTACTTTGACCCAAGTTACTTTCAAAGTTTCCTTCTTTTTTTCATCTAACTCTTCAATCACTTTCTTGATTTTTGACTTGTCATTCTAACATGACAGGAAAAATTAACCAGCAAACCTACCAATTTACATAAGGAAAGAATTACAGAGAAAGAGTTAGTTTCAAAATTGGTACCTACCTCTATAATATTTTTCTTTGAAATCAGATCATTGTACTCATCTTCTGCTTTCTCAAACATTGCCATCACCTTTTTGTTAACCCTCTTCTCAAGCCTATCAATGATAAAAGAAAATTAGCCAGGGATTAACGATTTATTGGACACAATTTGCATTTATTGAGAGAAAATACTCACCCAGATTGTTCAGCCTGCAGTTTCTCCAGTTCCTCCCTCGATTTACTTGGGTCACGAGCTGAAAAATCATAATCAGTTCCACTTTTCCCAAATAATTGTTTCTCAGCAACAATCCACCCATGTTTCTCAAGTAGCTTGTCAACTTTCAAAGAACAATCTTTCTGTTCTAGCTCCATGCGCTTCACCTAGATTTGAGATAAGTACAAACAAAATCAAGCTTCCACACCAGCATAGAAAGTAGCACACAACTCCAATGAAGTACCTCATTTTCCATCTTCTTTCTCTCTACTGCAGAATCACTAAGTTTCTGTTGTAATTTTTGTTGATCTGCAGTTATCCTAGTTATATGTGTATCACATTCTCTCAAATTTGAGCGACATTCATTCAACTTAGACTCTGCTTGATCATAGTCCATTTTAATGGAGCATACCTACACGGACCACAATTGATAACCACAAATAACAACATAGTGAACATGTTGTTCACGTCAATTAAGAATTACCTTGCTTTTTCGTTCATCCAGATCTTTAGTAAGAGTGTTAATTTGAGTTTCTGAAGAAACAAATTGGCTCTCCAACATAACAAGCTCTTGTACAATTGTTTCTTTCTCCATGATAATCTTCTCCTTTTCACTTTCGTGAACCTACATATTACAGCAAATTTTATGTAAGGCATAGTTAAGATAATAAGTCAGTATGCCCATAGGATCCATTCCAAAACAAAATATTAAGCAACCACATTAGAACAAAATGAAATGCACAGAAACAAATAAATTAGGTTGAATTAAAAGAAAATTTTTCAGTCAATATAAGACGCTTTTATCTTTCACCATTTAAAAAATTATATTGCATGTCCCCACTTCTAAATACGACTAGTTTAGGAGTACATTACACATAATATGAGGCCATACTTCTCATAAATTAATACAAATAACAGTTGAAGTCTATTATCAATAGTAATTAATATTGATTTTCAGTTGTAAATTACCATAAATTAATATTTCACATTTTAATATTAATGATAATATATTTTGGAAAAAAAAAACACCAATGACAATCCCAAGCTCGAATAAAAAGGTCAAGGGCTGTGACAATGAATTTCAAAAATTTGTAAGCCTTATAGCCATGATTTTAACTAATATTGTGTTTGTTGTAAAGCTAGAGAGTACCTCGACGTACAAATGGTGAAATAGGAGGCATCTCGGAATTGACCCATCATATTCACGCTCAGATATAATGCAAAATATCATAGGTTTTGTGTATTATAATCAATATTGATAAAGAAGCAAGTACATGATTACTAGCATTAAGTCTGCAACTCAAAATACAAGAACCTTTTTAAATAAAGGATAAGAATTGGTAGGTAAGATGATTAAAAGAAAATGAAAAGGATATATTTACACAAAAAATTGATGAGAAGAAAGGCTAAAGAAATAGGTAATACAAATTTAAAAAAAACTATATTAGGAAAACAATTATACAATAGAGTAGGTGGATGGTTGATAATGATTACAAGGATAAGATTTCAAAGTTAGAGATACTGAATTAAATATCATGGTAAATTAATTTTAAGAATTGAAATAATAATGTTAGAGGTTCTTATACTTGGAAGTGATTTAGATGGACTAGAAAGATAGGACGATTTTCAATTCTGCTATATCTTCCATTATAAGATTGTACTGCTTACTTCAAGAAGAAAGATTAGCACGCAGTCTCTTACAAGAGAGACAATAGTACTAGTCAAATAGATTTGCCAAGAAGTTAAATCGAATGAGTAAGAATTATAAGATAACACCTAAGGAATGCTAACTAATCAACATCAACAACTTTTACAAATTGTAAGAAAAGAATTGCCTAATTTTTAGAACTAGATGGTTAAACTTTAAGGACAATAATGCAAAAGTTTTCATGAGAATATAAAGAAAGCAGTTCTAAATGAAGAGTTTGATAATATATATGTCACGTGGACTTTATTAGCAAATAGAACTACAAATATGGCAGGATTAAATGTTTAAGTGTCCAATTGTAGAAGTGTAATCTATAAAGTAATTGGTGGTGTAAAGTATGAAATGTTATTAGTATAAAGGTAAGTTTCTATATGGAAAAATTATCCATAGAGGAAGAATTTGACCACGTGTAGAGCAGGTAAAATTGAGGATAAAAATATATAAGCATACCAAAGAATGAACTCTATGAAAAGTTAGCTATTATTTTAAACATGATAAGTTTCAACATGTGAAACTTATAGAAAAAGAGAGAGAATTTGATCAAGAACGAAGTAGAAAAAATTGAGGATAAAAATATATAACCATAGAAAAGTTTGAAACGTGTAATAATAATATGACAATCAAGGAACTAAAAATAGGGAGAAAGCCTGACAGAAACTTATCTTATTGCTAAAGATAGGCAAAGTAAATGTAGAGATTTATGCCATATTAGCTGTATAAAATATAAGTTCATCCTGATGATAATGGTATACAAAAATATGATTGATGAACACTTTATGGAAAATATGACTATAAAGACTTTAAAGAATCACCAGAAGAATCATATTTAAGATAAATTTCGTGCATGTTTTTAGTAATTGATATAATGTTAATTGATAAGCGTACATAGATTAAGCTCAAAGCTCTAATTATGGAGAAAACTCTAAAAAAACAATGTTTTAAGTTGTGCTTTACTTAAAAACCGAACATATGAAATGTAATTTATTTAATAATAAAAAATGAGAGAATAAATAATATGGTTAAAGACATCATTAATCATTATCTCAAAGCACAACATTATTACTATATCAAATGCTTACTTCTTCCATTTACCAAATTCATCACTGATTTTAACAACTTTCTCATTGCAGCTTCTTCACCACAGTTTTTCTAAACTTGCAAAAGCTATGTAAAGTTAAACATTAACTAGTTACTGGCAATAAATGGCGCCCATGGTGTGCTATCTAAAATTATATGATATATTTTCTTCACAAGGAAACCATGCTTAGTGTTTGACCTAACTATGAACATAAATATTGCAATACCCTACAGGGAGTAAAAATTAGTGGTAATCATGAGAATATTGCTCCCACAAGCATCATTTGAGTTCAAGAACTTAGAGAAATGTCAATATAAATTTCAAATTCACTCCATAAATACTCATGAAGTAGGATTATTCAAATTATCATTGATTAATTTCTTTATGATGACAAAAAACACAAGAATCGCAATGGCATGTCTCAAACACCATTTGAGTAGCATTCCAAAAATACAAACAAATGAGGACTTGTAAAGACTATCAAAATGTATAAAGAAGGATAGTGTAACAAAATGTATAAATAAGTGAGAAACTGCTGGTATTAAGAACAGAAAAGAAGCCACCTTGAGTTGTTTTTGAGCTGACTGCATATCAGATTTCAGTGACTTAATCTTCTTATCCAAATTCTTCAGTCTGGTCTCTCGTTGGTTTCCATTTTCTTTTATGGATTTTTCGAGTGTTGAAACAGCCAAAACAGAATTCTTATGTTGAAGCTGCTTTTCTTTTACTGTTATTTTTGCCTCTTGCAGTTCTTGTTCTATCTTTTTCACAAACTCACCTAACTAAATATGAAAGCCAGACAAATTTAACAGCACTTAAAAAGTATAGAAGACCATTTTTCTATAGATAACCTGATCAAAAGAAAATCAGCATTCAGGAGAACAAAAACCAATCACCCAGAGAGAGAGAAGCAACCTTATGGTGCTCATTCTGCTGAGCTCTGCTCTCAAAAAGTGAAAGATCATAGGATTTCAATTCAAGTTGAGACTTCAGTTGCATAAACTCCTTTTGTAAAGGCATAAGAGCAGCAATCTGGAACCTCAATAAAAGGATTAGAAGTTAGAAAATAATGGGCTGAGGGCATGTTGACCTTTTATAGTCAACTGGATCTGCACCTAATCAAAATATATAGCAATTTTAATTGCTAAGACTAGGATTCATTTAGATACACGGAATTTATGCATATGCAATTAAGAACAGAAAGTAAAAGCATGACTGTCATGCAAACTATAGGAAAAGTTAAGAACAGAAAGTAAAATCTTCTTTTTAGTTTATATATTTTATATTGAACAAACATAAAAAACTTTTATCAAGCTCTATGTTTGTTCATGAATGATTTAATAGAGACAAATAGTATCGTTAATATGTAAGTTATATTGCTTAATTATTTGAATAGAAATTAAAGAAATGAGGAAATTCCTAAACCACTTTGTATACAAGTTTATTCATGAGTGTTTAACAAGTTTTATTAGTTAACAGGTTGAGTTAATAGATATTAAAACCTTTTTTTAGTTTATATATTCTTATGGTGAACAAACATAAATAGCTTTTATCGAGCTAAGTATCAAATTTGTTCACAAAATATCCTATTCATCTCCTAATTATAATTAGGCAATAGTGTCAAACAAATTAATAGCTTCGGTTATCTTTTCAACCAAGAATACATGATATTAATCTAACAACTAAGAAATAGATAATTGAGAAATATAAATTTTAAAAATTCAGGTACAAACTAAACCAGAAAAATATCCAACCTTTTTTTCAATTTCCTCCAACCTTCTCTTGTGAATGTTGAGTTGTGATTCAGCATCAGCTAATGTATTAAGTTGTTTCAACAATTCGCCTCCACCTCTAAAGGCATAACAACATAACAACAAAATTAGTATGGTGCAAAGCAGCTAGGCTGTCATAAACAAGATAACACACCTGCGACTTCCACCAGTTAAAAGACCACTTGGCTGAAAAATGTCACCTTCTAGAGTCACACTAGGAGTATTAATTTCCCGATTAAAGGCAACCTAGAGAAATTATACAAAGCATAACAATCCTATAATTTTGCAAACAACACTTAACTTCAGAGAAAGGCTCATGGAATTTAAGTATCCTATACTACATGATAAATTGGACACATGTATGGAAGGAAAGGTAACAAGTTTGTACAGAAAGCACTGAGGGTTAAGGCTCGATTGCACTTCAAGAGAAGCCACTACTAAAAGCAAGTTGTAAACTTATTGTAATTTAAAAAAAAAATGAAAGGCAATTGATATGAAAAACAATTATCAAAAACACAATTGGAAGTCCACGTTGCCTGTATCACATGTGTGAGCATATTTGATTCTGAAATGTTCAAGCTGTGCAATATAAAATGAAAAGAACTGAAAAAATGATGTATGTTTTCTCATATCTAACAAGATGGTCAGGAATAATGCACTTCAAATAAAATGGGTTTTGTTTCAAATAAATGAAGCAGTTAAAGAGTATAGCCACACGAGTCTTCTTATGGTATATGCAGCAAATGGTCATTAATATGCAAAAAGCAAAATTGTCCTATTAGAGAACACCAAACTCCTGACTGCCAAGTCTAAATGATGCAGGAGGTGTTTGCTGATTAGTAGAGATGGATTTTATCACAAATGCATTTCAAAGCATAAAGGCAGCTGTGTTTGCTTGCTAGAAGAAACAAGAACAGATCTGTGAACACAGCAAAAGGAATAACATTCATAGCTTCTTGGAAGAAAGGGCGAGGGATCAACCATAATGCAAAGATGTTGGAAGAACCCCTTCTTCAGGAACAAAGACCTTAGTGTACCTTTTTAAACCAAAGTTGCAGTCCTGAATATTTATGGTGATGTAGATTTGGAAGATGATGAACAAGCAAGTTAAGATGATTATGAGGATGTTGATGATGCCACACATGACTTTTAAATTTATAATTGATTGTTACATAATATTTTATGCTATTTGACAATTTTTAAGTTGATGCGTGCTAGTTGATGGATAGTGATCTGTGAACGACTTATGAGGTTATGCTAGCTGTTTGAAATGTTAACATATTTAGTTTAAGAAAATTTATAAAATTTTAGAATCTTACAGTCCTATGTTTCAATCCTAATATCCAAAGTTCAATAGTTCATAGGCCCTTGTCCTATATTCCGCAAGAGTGAATCTGACTACTGGCATAAACCAACCACAAACCAAGTTAAAAGAGCAACATCATACACAAATAGCATTGAGTTAAAAGAGCAACCTCTATGTGCACGCCCAACATTGACAAAAAGAAAAAGGCAATGCACAAGGTTGGCAGAATGGAGTGGAAAATATGTATAAGCCCAAAATTGGCAAATAGGAGGCATCATCCTAGATCAGTAAAATGGACTCATGAACTCCACTCAAAAAGCTTAACATGAAACTGTTGGAGCAATCTTTATACCTTAGGTTTTGATGTTTGGACATCGGTTTAAGTTAGGTTTATTGTTGTACTAATATGCATGTGAGTTTGCAGGAGA
>JBAMIB010230474.1:0-12239 GCA_037177415.1 Kaempferia rotunda
GTCGCCACAACGTCTCCTTCTGGTGGCCACGGGGGCGACGAGAGCGGTTCCGTGGGGCCCAAGGTAGGGTTTGAGGAGGGCCGCTTGCTCACCAGGCGGCGTATTCGTTCCAAGAATGCGGAGCCGATTCCGGTAGCGACGATCAAGGTTTGACCTTTTCGATTTAGCTCAATTTCCCTTTTTTTTTTTCTACTGATTCTTAAATCCTTTCTTCTCTTGTTGGTTCTCAAATCGTTCTTGTTTATGGTTCTTTGATTGATGGATAGTGTTTGAACTCTGTTTCAGAAAATTCCTTGTGGAAGGAAGAGGATCTGCCACAGTTGTAGAGAGAAGAACGTATTGGGCATGGTCCGATGTTTAAGCTGCAGGAAGAGGTCATTTTGCTCTCGTTGCTTAAGGAAGAGGTACTACATTCCTCCTGCACTTCGCCTTGTCGATTGTTGAATGCAACATTCGTTTAAATGTTCATCGAACACCATTTCACTTGTCAAGTTTCCCTTTGTTAACTTGTGCACTAATGGAACAAGGTTCTTCTCATTTGTTATAAGTTCATTGTGATTAAGATGTGGGGAAGTTCAGCAGCGAAAACATTCTCTTTGATTATTACTTATCGAAATATATCTAGGGCTTTGTTGTAGTTAGGAACACTGGATACATTTCATTGGCAATGACTTCAGCCATCACTCTTTATTGAAAATGACTTGGATCATCATGTTACAACCCCTATAGCAACCGATAACTGCACCAAGTCGGCAGCCACGTCTTCCTGGGACACGATTCTATATGCAACAGCATAACACATTGACATACTTTATGGATTAAGAATGTTGGTCTAGTAGGAAGCAACACATATAGGAAAAAAATATACACCTGAGAATGTTAAGATGGGTGTGTGGAATCACTAGGAAGTGAGAAGTTAAATTTGGATTTGTGTGCCAATTTTGATGTGCTTTATTTTGGGTCCTAAACGGTATGAGTATACATGTACGATACGATTCGAAGAACTATCTTCTTTGTTGACCCGTCTTGAGATCCATTTACTTCAAATGCTAATGTATACTTAGAAATGCAGATAACTTGAGTAACATATAAATTTGAAGAAACTGAAATATTGTGTCATAAACTACATCTATTATCATATTCCTTCATCTAAGGCACCGTCTACCGATCACATGTTATTTAAATATTGTTAACTTGATAGATGTCTATACAAAAAGAGATATTGCCTGAGAATAATCAGATTCGATACACTTCGGGAGCACTTGGTCGACAGAATGCCTGGCCAGTTCAACTAACTATGTAATTCGCAAAACACCTAAGCACATAGTAGATTGCATATTGTGTCAATAAGGCTTAACACCCTGCACAAAATATTGATCAATGATCTATGTGTCCAGTGTCCAGTCACATGCTGGAACTTTAGTTTGATACTTGATTTCATCAAGGTACTCTGGTCTGCTCGAAAAGGAAGTGAAGACTGCCTGCCCGGTTTGCCGGGGTTACTGTGATTGCAAAGCATGTTCAAGCATTCAGCCTAATGATGACCGTAAGGTTGGCTTACCTTTCACATGCCAATTTTTGTAAAGTACTTTCCCTCTGAGAATAGTTTGTCATTGACATGTGATTTTCAGGAACTTGTGAACGGTCAGATGAAATATAAGAAGAGGGAAAAAACCAATTGCCATGAGATTTCTCAGGTACAAGTAAAGAAGATTACTAACTGTTACATTTATATTAGAGATGGTTTTATAATTCAGCTTCCTAAACAGTCACATACGACAATTTGCTTCAGGAACCTACAAATGATCAAAACAAGTATAAGAACACTGAGCACGCATATATCCTGATCTCTCAACTGCTTCCCTTGCTGAAGAACATCTATCTAAACCAGTTAAATGAGCTGGAGATGATAGAACCACATAGAGGTAAGCTTAGAAACAATCTCTTATTTTCTTTCTTTATGAGTTAGAGTATCCTCTTGAGATGTCATCTATTTTACAGAGGTTGGATTTTCTGGCATAAGTCTTCAAGTTGATGACCCTCACAATGAAATTGCCAAGTGGTATGTTTACTTTAGCAAGATTTATGTTAGTGGTGTGTTTTCTTTTACACATGCTGATAGTTTTATGTTTGAGCCTAGGCATTGGCCTAATGTTGATGAACGATTGATTCGACCACCATTCGATTAAGTTGGAAAGGCCTATTCACTCATTGTGTTCTTTGGAATCAGTAATTGTTGCAGGATTTCTCTTGAGGATTTTCACAGAAGCTGCCCAAGATGTTCTTACAAACTTTGCTTAAGTTGTTACCAGAAGATACCGAAAGAAACTGCTTCACCGGCACATGCAAGCGACTCTCCTGATGAGATGAAGCAGATTCTATCCGCGGGTGTGCCATCGGACAACTCATCTCTATCAACCATCAAATCCAGAAGCAAGGAAGGCGAGCAAAGCCTCTGTTGCCCTCACACTGAGTTTGGAGGCTGTGGCAACGGTCTTCTCAAATTAAACTTCACCATGCCATTTTGTTGGTCTAAATATCTCCGGAAAACTGTTGAAGACGCGGCATTCAGCAGCGATCGCCCTCATGTCTTGCACCCTCCTTGTTCAGATCGAAAGATTGGGCAATTTACTATTAGCCTGCAAGAAGCTTCTCACCTATGATAGTTCCTTTGTTAAAATTGTAGTTAGCATATATGTAGATCCTCTTCTCCCAAATGACACTTTGAGATTCTGCTGATAGATCCGATCCGTCTTCTTGCTTTTTAGTATTTTAATTTGCAGATTAAAATACATTTACAGGGGCTAGTTTCGGTAAACACCTCGTCTCCTTCGCATTTAAAACATGCTGAGCTTTCCAAGTCAAAGTCCACAAAACCAGCAAACTCGCTCACGAAAAAAAAAACTCACAGTTTCTTCCAATTCGATTGATAAACCCGAGAACAGACGAAAAAAATAATTTTTAAAAAAGGCACATCAGGACAATCCAATTCCCAATCCCAGCATGTACATCTAATGAAGGAGCTGAGCGCACTCGTGCTTTCTGCAATCAATCAATTACTGGCAGCCAAGTTAGACCACTCCAGCGCCAAGCATTTGGAGTGACAGCGACGTGCATGTATGTACTACAAAGCTGGCCTTTTTCTGCTGCGCAGGTGTAAACAGGGCAGAGCGTAGCAGAGTATGAACTGAAACCCCACGCAAAATTAAAAGTGGGGCGCTCTGTTTCCGGCCGGCCCGCAAGGGAAAATGGCAGCTCGAAGGGGACGTTGACGACCGACCATGAGGCAAAAGTTGCATCTCGTTCCTTTCTCTCTCGATCACGTCTCGATGATGTCTTGGTGATGCCAAAATTCTGGAAATTAAGGGGAAATATCTCGCCCAGAAAAGCTCGATCACTTTGTTTCTTCAGATTGCTGAGCAAAATACTGCTCGCTCTCGCTCTCTTGTGGGAGAAGCCACAGCAATCTGTACAGGACGGACAGATAGGTCAATTTCCACCACGAGAGAAGCCTCTGCAATTTGCTGATAATTTTCTCTTATTTAACGTAAAACACAAGAAAAAATGAGAAAGAGAAGAGGTAAAAAACAAAAAAAAGGGTAAACAATTAAAGTCCCATCGTTATTCGATACTAGCCGCAATTAATCAGTCACGTGGAAGAAATCCCAGCCGTACACATTGTCGCCCACGCGTCGTCGATGTGGAGGACGGGCTGCCGAGATCGGGCGAAGTCGCATCGGACATTGTTATTCGCTCCCGTTGGACCATGCACTTGGCTGGACGTGGAAATACGTTTGTACGGTCATCAATCATCAATACGAATCTTGAACCATTGTTATGGGTGTAATCGAGCTGGATCAAATCGAACAGTAAGAGATTTGAATTTTTGCTCGGTTTGTTATCCCTAAGACCCTAAGTTTGAGGGTGAGCTTGAGTTCGATTCGAGCTTTAATTCTTAAGCTCGAGCTCGGCTTGTAATAAAATTAAATAGTTCGAGCTCGGTGTGAAAAATGCTCGTTTAAAAATTAAACGAGCTTAGTTCGAGCTTATTTAAGATAATTAGATATAATAATTAATAATATATTATTATATTTAGTTATATATATATATATATATAAATTAAGATAAACATGCTTCTTAATGAACACGTTCGTGAACCTCTAAACGAACATGTTCACGAGCTCGTGAACCAAATACTATGAAGCTCGAGCTCGGCTCAATAATATTTTCGAACTTGAAATCAGGTTCGAGCTCGACTCGTTAACATAATCAAACGAACTCGAACGAATTTTTTTTCAACCTGAGACTCAAATAGCTCACGAGCGGCTTGACTCGTTTACACCCTTAACCGTTATAAGACTTTCTTTATATTTATATATATATATATATCAGACATGAAATACCATTTGATGGAACACACTTCAGTACACTACTGATGGCTCTTTTTTCCGTTAGGAAAATAAAAAAGGAAATAAAAATTTTTAACAGAAATAAAAAAAAGATGATTATTAATTGCGCTTCACGAACAAAACAATTTCATCCACGTTATCTAGTTCACAAGATAGGATTGCTGACGTCATTCGGAATTTGGAAGCCAAACAGGCTGCTGCAGTAGCTCTCCATCTCGTCCTCCGCGCTGCTGTTGACGTACGTAGTCGTCGACTGCGAGTTCAACGGCGTCAGGCTCGAGGACGCCGGCGTCGACCAGTAGCTCTGCGGGCCGCTGTCGTTGGCGCCGTAGACGTAGGAGGCGTTGATCAAGTGCGCCAACGACGACGAGTGATCGGGCATCATCAGATTATTCCCGGTGTTCTGCGTGATTACATCGGCGGCTTGCCACGGGCTCGAGTTGGACCCCGCCTGAAGCTGGCTCGCATTGCCGCACTGCGCCCATTGAGCCTCATCAAAGCTCTGTGGAGGCGGGATTAATTGATCGAGCAGTTGATGCTGGTCCAGAGGAGGAATTCCTTGATCACTGAGCATAAGGTTGGGATTCTGATACTGTGACAAGATGAGATTGGTGGCCATCAGGAGTAGGTCACCGTCGAGGCCAGCCAACAGGTTCGAGAAGTCGAGCTGCGATGGCGACATCGCCTCCGGCGCCGCCGGGTTGCAGAACGGGGGAGCGAGGAGCGAGGAGAGGTCGAGGAGATCGAGCCGAGGAGAATGAGTCACCGGGTCGATGCCCATCCTCAGCAGCCTCTTCCTGATGTGCGTGTTCCAGTAGTTCTTGATCTCGTTGTCTGTTCTTCCAGGTAAACGAGCAGCGATCGCCGACCATCTGAAGAAAAGAGAAGAGAAATCAGAACCAATTACGATAAACATTTCTTCCATGTCCTTCCTCTAAATTCCAGAGTCGACTCTTACTTGTTGCCTAACATGCTGTGCAGCTGGATGATGGTCTCTTCCTCTTCAAACGAGAACCTCCCTCGCTTGATGTCCGGCCTGAGATAGTTCGTCCACCGGAGCCGGCAACTCTTGCCACACCTCGCGAGCCCTGTAAATCAACCAACAACCCATAAATCAATCACTATACAATTCTCATGCTTCGAGCAGTAACTATTAAACATACCAGCTTTCTTAGGAAGAGTCCTCCAGTTTCCTTGGCCGTGCTTCTGTATGTAGTCAACGAGCTTTCGGTCCTCTTCCGACGTCCACGGGCCTTTCTTCAGGTCATCTCTGTCGCAGCAAGGTGTTCTCCCCATCTCAAACCCTCAACTCGATATCAATTAAACCTGGCTTGAGAGTGCAAAGAGATACAGCAGCAGTATATGATAGGAAACAATCACCGAGTGTCCTAATGGTTTATATAGAGTGAAAACAGAGGCAAATCGACGAGAGGGAGAGTTAAAAAAAGTCAACCAGATTCGGTGCCGTCCTTCGTTTATCAAACTCGCGACGTGTCTCCTCTACCTCTCTCATTGGCAGAGAGGCACATGAAATGGCTTACGACTTGAAGTTTAACTCGGGAAGGCGACAGGGATGCCCAAAAGCAGGAGGGGCTCCTTGTCTCTATCGCCCCCATGGGAGCTGTCACGAACCAAGAGCCGACACGTATGTGGCAGACTAACATGCATTTGCATTGCAGGCTCCTTTTCGACTTCTTCACGGCCTTCTCGCTGTTTGCTGCAAGCTCAGCCTTGCTCCTCCTCCATGACAGATGTGCAGATATCTGCCATTCGATTTGTTTAATTAATCCAGACAATTGATGTCTTAATTATATATTCAAGGACCTGACGCAGGAGAAATCTGTGTGGAAAATCTCAGTGATGTTGGGCTGTCGGGAGTCAATCTGATCACACGACTATTAAATTACTGTATATCTTCTCAGCTATCTTCTCTGGCAAAGCATGATTCGCACTTTTAGCTTAGTTTCTTCACCCATCCGGTGCTTTAATTAAGCAACGCGTGCAGAGCTCATGGAATATATCAATAAGCAGTAAGAAGTTGAGGGTATTCTACTGTCTGCAGAAATACAGTAGCTTTCAGGGTTTCAGGGAAACCTCTCATGTTCACCAATCACCACAGATTTGTAATATCCATTGACTAATATTTTGTCACAATCTATACACAAATGTTCGGCAATATTTTTCAGTCGCTTGATGTTAACTGATTGTGATTTGTGGACACAGATGCTAACTTGCAGTCAAAAGTTTACTTTGCTCCATCTCCCGTTTGATTCCCTGTTCCCGTAATTGCTGTATTCATAGAATTAACATGAAAAAATCTTAAACATGAATAGTTTCACCAACCCGAACATCGAGTGACCAATAGCGAGAGAGCTTTAGACGACTAGTTATTGGCCTTCATCCATGAGAATAAATGATGAAAGATCTACACCAACTAAAAGCACTTTGGACAATTTGTTAATGATTAATTTCTTTCGCTTAAGTAAAGCAAGTAACAGAATCCTAATTAGAGGAATTAAGGTAGAAGAAAAAAATCATAAACTTGATTAATTCTATTTAAACAGTAACCATAGAACTAGATATACCTTGAAGCAGTTTATATCTTATAATTTTTCACAAATACTCTTTTACCAGATTCGATGAAGGTTTTGAGTTAAACGTACAGCCAAGTATTGGTCAAACTGAAAACTTTGTCACGGTTGGGTCCAATCATTTGTTGCCTAAACATCACCTCAGAGTCAAATCCACTTATCCTCTTCCCTGTTGGTCATCTAAATTGCACCATCCTCTCTTGATTGAAGAAAGCCAACTAGGTGACGATCTAAATGATATGATCTGCTTGACAAAATATATTCATGAACATATATATAAATGAACACGTGTACAGAGCTGAGCCATTTGCTGCTGCATGCTGACCTGTGCGTGCATGCCATCTTCCCAACCACACCATTGTCCTATTGCAGGGGGCAACCCCAATAATTAAATCAACTCAAGAAACCCAATAAAAATTATAATAAACGAATGGTCAACAGTTGAGTTTCATCAATCAGTGCAGAAATAGTTTATAGTATGTAGTGAAGCAACTAATACATATTCTATCTTCTATGCATATTATCTAATCTTATAATCTCATCTCAGATACGGTAGAGAAGTTTCCTGAATATTTGTGTAGTAAACAAATGGTTGTGATTCGGTACGAAAGAGAATGCATACTGCATTTAGTAAATCTATATTATAAAACACAGCGTGATCTAACAGCTGTTGGCTTTTGATGCCGTATTTAGTTTCCCAAATGAGCAATTGTATTATTATACATCCATACGTCCTCAAGTTGACTCCTACAGTTGAAGTTCATACGTGGTCATGTGACGAGTCCCCACTCTACAGTGGAATGATAAGCCTTAGGTTTGACTGAAAATTAAATTAAAAGCCTAGCAATGCAACTTTGATTCCTGGATTCCCAGCTTCTTGTTGAAGGCACAATTCAATCAAAAAGAACATGTGCAGTAAACCTTGATAAAGTTAGAACTATATCGAAGCTAGTGATGTAGACGTGTGTCAGATACAAAATGCAAATTCATGAAATTAAGAGTAGGCCCCTTGATTTTCATATGCTGAATAATCTAAAGTTATGCTTTATTGACTGACATTTACTAGCATTGATTCAAAAGGTGGCAATGGTTGATATGTGAACACCGCGCATTGGTGGGTTACTTGCAGGAGCATCAAAACTGATAAATGACACTTGCTTTTATAAAACTTACAGTCCACAGAAATTTTGAGAGGAGTTCAATGGGTTTAGTTTAATATTGGTGACCGACTATGCTGTCAAAAACCTGTATGTGAATGCAACGTGTGGTTATCATGTAGTTCTAGATATAGAGGGCTTTAGAGCATCAGCTTGACTGACGAGTCAAAGAAGCTATTGGATTAACTTGTGATCAGGAATAGGAAGCAACAAATAATCATTAGCTGAACACGTACAAGAAAAGAGATTGACCTGAAAAAAAGCTTAAAGAACATAGGTGATGAAGTTAGATTTAGGATGCTCCATAATAAGTGATATGGAAAGCATCTTTGATATTATAGATGAAATTGATACTGGTGGTTATTTAGAACTCGCTATCTTAAACAACATTCTCATAAATCTAATTGAGGAGCCTCTAAAATGCAGAATAATTTTCTAGGTGATGAAACTTCATTCATTGATAGAATCACAGAAAAAACTAGTGCAATTAGTTGAATGTAAGCCTATATGTATTAAAAGAGAAAATTTTAGTATGCATAATGTGAGATAAAACAAACAAAAATAAAAATCAAATAAATCAGCGATAATACTTTTTACAAGTGATATTTCCAACCTTCATAGACTCTTATCCAGCTTCAATAGAGAAATTCACCTTAAAGCATTCCTCTGATATATAAAAGAAATCTCCCAGAAAAAGCCTCTCTTCTCTAAAACTTTTGCTGTTTCACAACCTCCAAACATGGCCTATGAATCATTAAAAAATTCACAGCAATCATGAATTTTTAATTAAAAACCACCAAGAAACTGTCACTGAAACCCTAACAGAGGGTTAATTAAGTTGAGCCTTGTTGGGTCGTTGGATTATGTTGGCCCAATAACAATCCAACCCATATTGCAACCTTACCCTTGTTAACTGTTGTATGTTGTTTGTGGACTCTACCTGCACTTAATTTCCAACCGAGCAAGACCAAGAAAAAAAAAACTTTTCCCGTCTTTATCAAAGAAAGTTCTACATCTATCTGATTTTGGATAATCATAATTAAGCTCAAACTCTTCTTTACAAAATCATGATTGACATCGATGATATCAATTTCTTGGATCATAGTTCTAATATAATTCTGGCACACAATTCTCACAAATTATAGATATTACAAGTATAATTCTTGTATAGTTAGATAAATTATATAATAAAATTGGCCCTAGATCCTTGCCATCCCATAACTCCAGTGCTACAAGTTTAACATGTGGCAAAAGGCGATTCGCTCGCCCTCAGCGCCTCCACCAACCCGTCCCCAGGCCAACACGAACTACTAGCCATTAGTGCAAATGGTTAAGACATGAGGAAGGTATATGCTCGGAAGCGTTGAGTTTCGACCTCTAGACCTCATGTGGCAACCTCCCATGCCTTAACCATTGCACCGCCCCGAGGGGACACTACAAGTTTAACATAGTTAAAAGACGGATCGCTTAATTAATGATGATGTTTAGGTACAAGTAATTAATTATCATCCACAAAAATAATAAAGGAAAAGTCTAATGAGGTTCAGGGAAGGATGTGTCGATCGTGGTTGTGTGAAGTGGGTCGCTGAGATGCGTGGCCTAGTTATTCAGCGGCCCCTTTCCAGTGGTCGTTGCCTATATGAAGCCCAAGAACGCCGCCATGGCGAGGCAGCCATGTTTGATCTCCGCCAGTTGCACCGTCGCCTTGTTCTCCAGGTCCACCGTCAGCCCCAGCGGATCGAAGTACGCCCCGCCTAGGCACAGCCTCTTCTCCACGTTAAGCTCCGCATTCCTCTGGAACTCTATGTACCCGATCACTAGCACCTCGATCCATATCAGCATCGTGATGTTGAAGGACAAGGGAAGCCCCAAGTACGACGACCCATCCACTAATTATTCCACCTAAAAATCGAATTTTTAGCAGGAATTCTCACCAAAAATCGATTTTGATTGGTAAACTGGTGAGCCACTAGGCGACGAGGGCGCCGAGGGTAGCGAACGCGGCCCAGCGCCCGTGGATGAGCTCGCACTCGCGGAAGCGTTGCAGTCTGAAAACCTAGGAGAAGGGCTGGAAGGGGGTGGATTTGATGTCCGAGCTTCTAAGGCTTCGGTGCGGGTTCCGAAACCTCGGAGAAGGGCCAGAGGTTTCAGTAGGCAAGTTGTAGCAGCAGAAGTTTAAAGCTTGATAGAATAATCAAAGCTTACTCTAGAGCATCTAATCTTTCACAGAACAATTGGCAGGATAGTTCATTGAACTCAAGGATACTGCTAAAGGCAACGCGTCCATCAATTCATCAAGTTTCAACTTGCGAGCACACTGTCTCCTAAGACTCCTATAATACTGCTGCATGAGTTGAGAGTGCAAACCGCTGTTCTAAGAAACCAATGGGCTACTGTGTCATACTAGCTGTGGCCATGAACTATAACTGCTGGCTTATGCCTTTTTTTCTATTACATTACTTGACGAGCCTATCACACAGTGATTTCTGCTACATAATTAGTTTGACACTAGAATCAACATGATATTACATTGTTTTACTCGCTTAACTTGGTCAATCTATTTAATATAGTTGATCTGATATGTCCAACTAATCCATATTGCTGCGACTAATCTATTTAGCCTGATTGATTCGCTTCAACTGCTTGCCTCTCTGATCCACACATTTCATTTATTTTTAATTTTATTTTTGAGATGATAATTTAATAGGTAGTATAATATTTAATAGAGAAGGATAATTAAAGTTGTCATCTTTGCATGGAATAAGTCTTCTGAAATGAGTGACTCCACCTCTTATCCATCCAAACTCCGGAATAGAATTATAGCAGGAATTGATCTTCCTATTCTCAGTCATTGTACAAGCATTTCATCACTCTTCGCTCAAACAGACAAACTAAGTTTGAACTGATATCATAAACCCTCACCATAAGTAAGATTGACCAGGAGGCTCAGGTGTTGAAATTTAAACCATTTGACTCAGGATTAAAACTCTACAACTCACACACTTCAACGAATTTTTCCAAACCATGTCCACAACTGTTAAATACGGAAACTAAAGGGGTTAAAATGCAAAATTTTATAAAACCCAATACCCCACTTATAAAAATACTCCCGATCCCTTTTTGTTCGATCGCGATTTCTTCTCTTCCTCACGATCGCGATCGGCTCTCCCACGCGCACAACTGCGGGCGACGGTTTCGCCTTCCTCTTCGCCTTCCTCGCCGCAAAACAGCCAAAACCGAAGGTAAAGGCTACTCCTTTCCTTCTTCTTCTCTTCTCCGTTGTCAATTTCCTTTGCTCTCAAGTCTTTGCCCTAGCAACAGTCACCATCGAGTTTTCCTCTGTGCCTAGCCGATTGTCGCCGGAGCTCGTCCTACACGGACTAGTGAAGCAGTCGTCGCCACTGCCGAGTGAGGGACGCCGCCGCCTCACCAATCTCCTCTTCTCCGACCTTTGTAGCCAAAGGTGACTACAACGCCACCGTCGCCGGTCTTCCCTATATACTTGCTGTTGAGTTTGAAGGTAAGCCTAGCCCTAGCTTTAGATTAGGGTAATATGGAGGCTAGTTTTCGGGTAGGGAAGAGTTGGGTTTGGACTTCTGTTTTGGAATTGTGATTTTTCTGGGCAGTAACCTCTCTGCCGGCCACAAGTTCATTCTTGTTCGCCCCACAGTAGCCCTCTTTCTCCAGTGTAGTCATACTTGTCCGATCACCTTGATCTAGCCAAGCGTCGTTCGCAATCTAAGGTAAATTCTAGTAACTTCAAGTTTGGGAAAGGTTGGGAAAGTAGATCATTGAATTTGTGCATAAATCTGTTTTGGACAGTTGGGTTCTGCTCCTCTGGTTACAGCTCTGACTAGTAGGTGATTCTTTGGCAATCATTCCATGCAGCAAAGGGTGTTGATTGTAAATCATCAAGAAGGTACCTAAAATGCGTAATCAGTAGTTGGATTGATATGTTTATCTCTGAATTGGTAAGTTTTGATTAGTAGGATTCGGGTTTGGCTTGGATTTACTTAGGTTAGGTTGACCTATTCCGAATAAGGAATTTGTTACTTAATGAATTGTTAAGAATTAGTGTTGAT
>JBAMIB010230584.1:0-12238 GCA_037177415.1 Kaempferia rotunda
TACAGTACAATGGCTAGATACCAGTTGACTGCTCCATATGGATTGAGCGATCAAAAGAATTCTGTTCACTCCTAGTTGACTGCCAATCAACTGAACCACCACCAGTCAACTAGAATATACACCAATCAATTGGTAAACCCTAATCTAGGGGTTTATGCCCCGATTACAGTCACTTAGCACTTATCCTCACTCTTTCAGCATCGATCTAGCCTTCTATCGATCTTCCATCAGTCTTGCGTCCCCCGGATGCTTCCCCATTCACATCTTGCTTTCAAGATGCTTCCTTCGGCCTTGTCCTTATTGTCGGATCTTCCTTTATTAGCACAACCTTGACTTTGCCTTCTAGTTTCTTTCATTAGCCTTACATCCCTTGAATGCTTCCCTATCCTTCACACCTTACTTTTAGGAGTTTCCTTCGGCCTTGTTCTTGTTGTAAGGTCTTCTTTTTGGCAAGCCACACTTGGACTTACATGACTAATCCTCAAGCTTTGGACTTATACTGCCAAGACCATACTTGGACTTTCCTTTGCACATGTCACCTGCACACTCAATAGCGCATATCAAATAAATACAAGCCCTAACTTAAACTATTTTCCCAAATATCAAAATATAAGAATACACTGATTTCTCCAACAATCAAGAGAGGAGAATGAGGGCAACATGGAGTTGTGATGTTGATTTTTGGATGAACAGTAATAGAGGAGGGTAAAATGGAAAATGAACTCAGCGAGGCTATGTTGTTTCGACAATTCCAAAATCAAGTACTAAAATGGGGAAAATGCAAAACCATCTACACATTTTGGTAAATTATCATATATATATATCACAAATATCGATATTGTGAACATATGTATGGAGAGAGGCTCTCTCTCTCATGCATTAACCCGTAGTAGGTGCAAATTTAGGGCATGGATTGCATTAAACCAAGTTGACTCATCGAATGTTGGACCTGTGCACATCAACATTTTGAACTTGGTGAGTAATGATAATAAATTATCATTAATCAGATATTAAACGTCACCATAGATTTAAGTTCCTATATAAAGAGGCTGCGACCACAGGAAGAAAGAACACAACAAAAAGCAGGTACACACCTTCCACCTTTGTTTCCACTCTTCCTTATTCCTTGTCGAGCATTCCACTCGATAATCCTGTGATAGCACTCGAGTACTTGCTCAGTTTGCCAAAATAACTAATGTTGGGTTGTGATTGTGGTTCTTCCGCTGTATCCTTTGAAATAGATGATCCACGTAACCTTGAAGCACCATCACATGGGGATGAATTAGTTTTAAGAAAATTACATTGAACACACAACCCTCAACTTCTCTATTTCTGAACACTCAGAAAACCACTTGCACTCAAGAATCAAGATTACTCATGTATGAACATAACCTGTGCAGATTAAATGCCATTGATTATATAAATATTCTTAAACATCAATTTGACTTACTATATTAAAAGCAATGGTTTTTTGAACGCAAATGTGCTTGAAAAATCTAATTCATGTTTAAAAAATCACTACTCTCAATATATTTTATTTAATTGATATTTGAGGGTATAAATATAATCAGAAGAACTAGACGAACTTATAATACCTACATGATGTTTGATTAATGAGTTTGGGAATAAATATTTGGGAATCACAAAACCTAATTAACCCAGTGGGTTTAGAATCCCATTCCCAAACCCTCCTGACAACGACATTTTTTTTTCTTTCATTTTTCCCCTAGCCTCGTGCGACAACGGCGACAGCAGCACCCCCTCCCCCGACTTTATGCGAAAACAGCATCCTCTCCGGCGCAAGCCATCGTAGGTTCTTCGAGTACGTCCGCCGCCGCTTCCTATTCAACTTCGTCTTCCTCCCTTGCCGCTGCCTCTTCAACTTCATCTTCCTCCCCTGCCGCCGTTTCTCAGCTGAGGCCTTTGCTGGATGTTATTGTGCCATTACATATCAGGTTTTTTACGAATATTATCTCTGATTTGTGCTGCTGGTTTTCATGACATTTCTGTATTTTCTCCCAAAGCCTCTTGAAGGAGTGCTACATCCTCGGTATCGGCTGGAGGTTACTGGTTTTCTTTATCATCGATATGGATATTCATATCTGTACCACACATGAATTTCAAGAAGTTGAGGTATTAACATGACGGAGTGATCCATTGAATTGATATGCAATGTTGTGTGCTTGTGATTGGATGAAGGTGGGACATGCTGGAGAATCTGATAGTTTTCTGGAGTTGGGGCTGCTTGCTTGTCAGATTTCTAATGCGTGGAGTTGCTGCTGGGAGTTTGCAATCTGATATCAGTGTTTGGCATAGAAGGGTTTTGGGATTACTGGTTTTATGAATCTTGTGCCAACTTTGGTTTATGGTGGAATTTTTTTGATAGGATTGGGTTCTTCATTTGGTGAAGTCATGTTTGTTGCTACATTTTATAAATTGTATACATATCCACAAACATCAATTTGATCATTTTTTAAACACAAATCGATCATTTTTAAAAAA
Organism: Kaempferia rotunda; assembly: GCA_037177415.1. Taxonomy (NCBI): domain Eukaryota; kingdom Viridiplantae; phylum Streptophyta; class Magnoliopsida; order Zingiberales; family Zingiberaceae; genus Kaempferia; species Kaempferia rotunda. The sequence goes on from JBAMIB010230584.1 coordinate 2,503, forward strand.
AAAATTAAACCATTCGACTGCTATAATTGTAACAGTCATTGAGAATAGTAACATAGGAAAAAATAAAATTGGATATGAGATTTGATAATTTTAATACTAAAATACATTATCTAAATATTTAGGAAACTTTCATCCATGTTTCAGTAAAAAGTTAAATTTTTAAACTTAAACCAAACAAATAGATGAATACACAAACAAGAAATCGGAAAAAAATTTATTCAATAGTCGTCTAATCACCATAAGGTCATTGTTTATTACACTTTAAAAAAAATATATAATAAAACAAGTATGAATCTGCCAAATAACCCATCAGGGAGTTTATGTGAACAATGATTAAAAAAAAAAACTATGCAAAGAGAATGCTAAAAGATAGAGTTTGGACTACACGTATCGCAAACTCTGAAACTTTTGATAAAATTTGCTAAGAACAAATCAACATTGTTAATCACAAAACTCATTGTGAATAAACCATGAGCCAAAGAACGAATATCCTACAAGAACCTCATCTAGGGGGAGGTTGTATAGGACTACAAACTCCCGTGCGATTTGAATGATGAAATGGATTGTGCTGAGGGGCTGTTGAGGTACCTCTCTCCGTTGCCAAATTGTCCCCTTCCACTAATTCTGTTCATGATTTCTTCACCAATATCGAAGAACCAGTCGTCGGGAGGAAGAACACTGAATAAAGCAGAGACTAATAATAAGTATTTCAATCATATTCAAAAGAGTAGTTGCATAAGTTAGCATATGAAACCAAGAAAATTGGTGATAATAAAGTTTATAAGATCAATGTCAAAAGACAAGCAAATGAAAAGTAAGATCAGAAGCTAAAAAGATATACCTAGTCACCTATAGCAGTGTCAATTGGTCGTGTCATGTTAGGCATATCATAAGACTAATCGAGTTAGGTCATACCAACTTGAAAGCCATTAGACTTATGGAGCCAACCTTGGGCACAAGCTAAGAGGGTTTGAGTCGTGCCTAGCTGTTTGATTTTTCACTTAAATTAAAAATTATTTTAAAACTAAAAAAATATAAATTATAATATTCTAATTGATTATTGAATTTATAAACAGCGCAGAAAATATAGAAATTTGTAGGGCACCTATAGGGAATATTTTTATGATACTTTTTATCAATTCTGTTGGATATTTTTGTAAGTTTACAGACATACATAATACTTCTGTGATTTTAACAGTTAATAAACCGAAGTGATACATAAGTCAATCAACCTAATAATAGTTAATCAATGAGATGAGCTTTTGTAGAGGCATTCATATGTAGAAAGCAAGATGAACATAGTAATTTCAAAATACTTGATAGTTATTCTTTACATAGTCACCTGTCAGGATTCATTCCAGTTGAAGAAAATGCAGCCATAGCTCTGTCAATGATCTCTACGATAACTTGATGAACATTCCGGGACAAGAATCGACCTTGTCCAAAGAGGATCACAAATTGCATATCAAGGTAAAACTGAAATGGGTTATAAACAAGTTTTAGAAGCATAACAATAGTTACAGAGGTAATTTTAGATTCCCCAGATTGAGAATACATAAATACAGCGAAATATAAGACCATTACCTGCTGAAGGCCAAGCGGACCCAAAGGTGTGGGTCCTTGTTCAATATCTTCCCAAAAACCCTGGTCTTTAGAAAGCCATAATATGACTGTCTCAGTGAATCTAATCATTAACACGGTAGCAAATCTTTCCCTACCAATAAACATATCTGAGGCTATGCTTGCCATTCTACTCAATTTTGCATATAATTCCTATAAAAAAGGGAAGGGGTTATCAATTTTTCGGAGCAGAAAAAACACTGACAAGCAAAAACATGAACTAAAAAACCGAGTTTGTTACAGAACCCCACACACAAAAGTTGCTGAAAAAAATATTTTACTTGTGAATATGAAGGATGGTTAAGAATTTCATCTTTTGACGAAAATATTCAGCTTCACAAGATTGTTTTTAACAACTCGAATATTAGAACAGACACAACATCTAAAGCCAATGTTTGAAAATAAACAGTCCATCTTTGAAACCACAATGAATAAGCTGGCTGACACAAGTCGTCCATAAGTTGGAAGTGTGAACTACTGAAGTAGATCAAATAAGGATAAAATTACAACAAACCTAAGAGAATATAATGGATTTTTAAAAATTGTTACAGCTGCATTTACACCATTATCTTCACAAGAATCCTTTTCCTTGAGTATGAAATAAGCATGTCCAAGGGGGCAAAGGCGGATGTGTATAGTATATAGCTTGGTTTGACATTGATACAGTTTTGTTCATTCAATAGATTAAAATAAAATCTTATCCACATGCAAATTGCCTGGGCCAGCCAACAATGTCTAAACCTCCCTCATTTCAAAAAATTAAAGATGTCTAAGCACATGTAAGGACTGAGACATTTAAGGCTTATCCAGTTAAACATGTAGTGTACCTATTTATAGGAATGGGCATCCCCAATCTCAAAAATAAATTATAGAGGCAAAGTGAAATTTTCTTTAGTTTTGCTAGTTTACTTATTGGTTTGGATTGGTTTGAAAAATAGGAATAGTTTATTTTTCACTTCAGTGCTTATTTGAGAAGATAGTAACCAAATTAAATTAAACCAACCGATAATATGTGTGTGTGTTATATACAAATTTGAGTAAAAATGAAAAATATTCTGTTTTTTTTGGCTTTAATGGAAATCAAATCAAAATCAGACCAATCAGTTTGGTTGGATTTGGAAGCTTATAGTTTTGAGTTTACGTTTAAAAATTTCTAACTATTTTGATTTGATCTGATTTGAAATTCCTTTGAAAATTTGCTAAAATTGAACCGTGTCAACCCTAATGCATTTGTAGACTATGCTAATATGGTCAAATATAGTCACAGTGATGCAACATGAACATAAACAAACATCACCAAGAAACAAAAACTCACAAATACAACTTTATTATACCAAAAAGATGATTGATCTCAGGTGGACATGACTCATGAGAACTCAAAAAGATGATTTATGGCAAACCTTTTTTAAATTCAAAAGAACTTCTACATGTTTGAACCTTGTAATTAAAGCCAGCCTTAAAATTAACACCTAAAAATTCACTTACCACATCATCCATTCACATTTAGTATTCTTTAAGTAATTTCTGAGAGACCTAAGCTACTGCAAAGGTTGAAACTTCTTTGGAGGAAATAATATTCTTTAAGTGTGGTGGCTATTTTCAGTCTTTGCACAATGCCATAATGGAGGGTAAAATGGCAAGGAGCAGTGTATACATAATAGAGAATAAGTATTACCATGCAATTCAAAAGTATCTGGATTATCAGCAAAAAAGGTGAACAAATGCAATCATGAGTAATTTTTATTCAAAAGAAGTATCAAAGTTTTAGGATCATATTTCAGGAAGTAGAATTTATAGGAAAACAAAGGTGAGGAGTTACGAAGTTACTCTTGTAAATTAATGTAAAAACATATAAATTAAATACCTGAAATATTGGTGAAGGAGCCCACTCAATCTCGTCGCTGGAATTCAAGTCCATATTTATGTACATTTCTGCCCTTATATTAGACTCACCATCTTCTGTGAATATAAGATCAAGGGCATGCTGCCTACAGAAACTATCTCGTAATCTATCGACAGATCGGTGCAACTTCTTTTTCCATTCTCTTTGTTCTGGAAGACGATTGTTTCGTTCCGACCCTTTTTTACGTGAATCATCAATTCCACCAGTCTGATGAGTGGGAGAAAGTTTCAATATTGCTCGGGGGAGTAACTCCTCTGCTAAAAGAGATGCATTGGCTAGTAGAGCCAACTGTTGGCTCTCAGTTTCTGCTATTCGAACAAGCCGATTCACATGAACATCCAAATTTGCCTCATCTTCAATTGAACCTGGCAATGCATTTATCAGCAGACTTATATATGCATTGAAGACGTTTAGAAGACCGTCCATGGTGGATCCCCCTAATTGCATCCTTAAAAGTGGCCCTACATCCTCGAAAAAATCCTGCAAATTGATTCAGTATATATATGAAAAGATGAACTTAAATTCATTGGAATAGATAGTAAATCAGGAGAAATTTTGCAGCTCCCCTTTCCTCCTTTTCTCATGACTAAAAACGCTAAGAAAATCATCCATAAAACAAACTCATAACATCAATCATCAAACTGAAAATGCAACTGGCTTAGCATTTATTAAAATCTACATTTTCTTCCTTAACTTAGACATATTATGTCATAGAAGTTACAACTCTAAAGACTAAAGAACATACAAGCAAACGTTAAAGGCTTTATCAACTATCAAAAGATCAGATTAAGAACATAATAATCAACTCATTCTTCAATTTATATGTTCATCATCACTTTTTATTGAGGACTTCTCTTTTATACATTTATATAAAAAAAAGAAATGTACTCTATGTCTCATTATGTCTAATATTGCTAAATTGAATCTAGCTATATTATCTAACAAACAGGATCATATTTCCAATTTGTAAGGACTAATGCACTTCCCGGTAAAGTCTAATAAAACATCACAAGTCATCTAACCAATGTCACCGGATTGTACTTCATATGCATGTGAATTAGCTGAGATATTTATCATAATATAGTTCAGATTATATGTTATTTTATTTGTTTATATTTCATACACTCCATATGAATGTTTGCATACAAATTATCCTAGTGAGTTCAATATGCTTCTCGCTAGAAGATACAAAAGTGCTATAGTCACAAATATCAAATGGCGTGCAAAGAACCTTAGATATCAGTTTAAGTCACCTGAACCATTGCATAAAATTGATGTGCACTGCTTGAAAGTTTGGGTTGGTTACCCACAAATGTAGTAGATGTTTTATTTGATGTGTGTGAACCTGCAGGTGGAAAAGTAAGTACCCATTCATCTGCAGCTGCCAAGGCAGCAGTACTTACTTCAATTCGTCTTAAATTAGCACTCAGTGCTTGTTCAACACTAGGTCTAAAAAGTCTCATCAGAACAGAAGAAAGTGACAACCTCCCATGAGCTTCAAGCAAGGAACAATGTCCAATGGCTATCTGGACACACTCTGCAGCAGCTCGTAAGCCTCCAGCAGCAGCTGCTGAGGCTAATGCATGCCTCTTAACAAGATGCGCAAAGGTCTCTGTTTGTTTTGTAGACCACACAACCAGTTCTGAAGCATACTCATCACCAAAGACTGCTTGAGAATCATTTAAAGCTTGACCAATAGTAGAAAATACTAGCTGTGATAGAGCTGCAGTATATGCTCCTCCATGGGACATACCGGTGGGATGAATAACTTGCATGTTGTACTGAAGCCTCTGATAATGAGCAGTAAGCAATAAACTATGAGCACGAGGACCATCACCAAGTCTTTTGAGAGCTGCAGAAGCTTCTCGAAGCTCAACGCCACAAGTAGAAGATTGACAAGCAGCTTCAGCAAGCTGATCAGCTAATTTCTTACGATGTTTAGAAATGGTGCTCTTCAACAATGAAAGTTCATGAGTACTTATAGCCTGCTTTTGTTTTGCTTCCGCAACTAGTTTTTCTGCTTCATTGAGGGAATCTAAAGCTTCATCAACTCTCCTTTCAGCTAATAGAACTTCTAGCCTATCAGGAAGCTCCTCTGCCCACTTCTCGAGATCTGAAGGTTCTTCATCTTCCACATTAGATATGTCATATTCTTCACTGCCTTCATAACCTTCTTGCAGGGAATCAATGTTAATACCTTCAGCTAACCCATGGATTAAACCTGTCTGAGCACCAAGAAAATTCTTGATAGACAAAAGTTCACCTTCTAGATCAGATATTTCCTTGGATGTTCTGCATTTGACATATTGAAAAAAGAAATGAGTCTCCTTTGATACTTGAGCATCTTAGTGTAGTAAAAATGCTATTGATGGAACATATTAAATGAAATCACCCTCTAGATCAGATAGGTAACGGACTAACCAATGAACCAAAACATTATCACCAACAAACACATTACAAAATTTAAAATGCATATGACTACAATTTAGTAAAGGTGACAATCAGGCCAGCTACATGCAACATGGCATAATGCATAGAGATATAGAATAGTATTAAATTCTGATGTTTGAGTAGTGATCATAATGCATAATTATGTATGTGTTTGACTATATATTAGATAGACAATAACTGGTTCATTCAAAAATGAATTATTAGTTTTAAAGGTTTTGAATTTCCTCATAGTGATCATACTAATTTTTTTTGTAATATTTCTCATTGTTTAAGTTGTTATGATATAATTTAAAGAATTAATACTTTTTAATAATGCATCAAATAATGATTCTAGTTGCTTTAATGCAAAATTTTAATATAATCATGGGAGATAAGTTTTTTTTTCATCTATTATGTTTTTTCTAATTTCTTAATTTTCGATATATTTTCTATTTTTAAAAAAGTTTCCCTTTTTTTGTGTTTCTGATTTTTATTTAACAATTTTATTGTTTTAATATAAAGTGCCCCCCACAAACCTAGGCACATGCCGATTGAACCCTGCCCAGACCCAAGTTAACCAAGCACAAGTCAACTACGACTAAGTCGGCAGATGCAGACACACGCCAACTGGCCAGGTCTATGCCGGACTGCCAACTATGACAATTTGTGTTGAACTGGACTCAACACAGCACATAAAAGGGCAGACTAGGCTTAGATTGTACTCGGTTCAGTCAACCCATTTTTGACACATTTACAATTAAGAATGTTCTGTCATATTTTTCAATGCCAACCAAATATCACTAGCGGTTCTATAACTAATTCTTATAAATGAGTTAGATAATATTATAGTCAAAGAAGAAATAGAACAACTTACGTACGTAGTGCAAGAGTTAAAATTTTTGACACCTTGACAATTAAGAATGTCCTGACATATTTTTCAATGCCAACCAAATATCACTAGTAGTTCTATTTCTTATAAATGAGTTAGATAATAGTATAGTCAAAGAAGAAATAGAACAACTTACTTATGTAGTGCATGAGTTAAAAATTTTATCGTCTTAAAAGGACCAACTTGACTCCATCAATTATTTAAATTTATTTATATGGGTTAAATGAATTAACTGATCCTCTTTTGCAAACATCAATAGTGTTTTTCTCATTCTTCCTAACACTATTGGTGGTGAGGTGTTGCCACCAATAGTGTTAGGAAGAATGAGAAAAACAATAGAAAGGATTTCTCCAGGGATGCCATTCAGAATTCATTTCCTCTTTTGTATGTAGAATGCTTGCAAAAGCGGATTCTAATTGGTTGATCAAAATATATGTTGGAGGCCATAGCAAAAAAATTTAAATTTTTAGTGTGAGATCTATCATTCATCTCTGAAAAAGAACTTCAAGTGAACAAATTTAAGTTAATTTTCCATGCAACAAAATCTGTTGATCAAAGTGTCAGTATGACAACATGCAATTTTAATATGTTGCTTATGTGATAAGTTTCCATGCAGGCAACACCATTGAAGATGGCTCACTCATCAATATCCTCATCTCTATCATGTCAACAACTTCATTATGCTAGATGGAATTGTTGAATATGTGATCTTGTATGCTTCTCCCTTGCTAAAAAAATGACTTAAGAGGTGAACATTCACTTAACCACTCACCATTTTAACCGTGTTACCTGTCAATAACTCAATGTGTTTAGCCCTGGCAAGTTACTATAAACTGTTATAATTCAACCAAAGATCTTGCATATCCAAATGTTTCATTTTAAGAAGTATCGATGTAAAGATGCAACACTTGATTACCATGCCCATATTAGTGCTTAGATGATGAACCATCAGGTCCAATAAGACAATAACTATATATTATTATTTTTCATGAATCACATTTTAAGATCTTACCATTTTTCTGAATCCAAGATTATATTTTGAATTTTTCTTAGCATAAATTGGGTAAAATTTTCTTTAAATCTAATTGTCACTATAGCTCATGTTCTATAAATGGGAACTTATGGAGCAACAGGCTATAAAATGCTTTTCAATCATTCTTACTTTTCTGGATATCGTAACATTTAAAACTTGGATTCAACAGTTAAAATGATTGCATCAGAAACAAACGAAAAATGGCATCCTATTCCAAATGTTCAAAGTTTGAGACAACACTTGCACAAACAGCAATTAAAATTTACCAAGCAAAGAACTTGATCATTAATAAAGTGGCAGATCCTAAAAATAATAATAAATAATCTTTTAAAAGTTTTATAAACGCTCCAACTGGAATGTCCCATGAAAATAATCCACCAATAAAGATGTTGAATAATATTTCAGTTCACCTTATAAATGCTGCGTAGTTTGCATAAACACTTTTACGCATTTCTTCAGCAGAAGCCTTCTTTAGATCTTGCAAATAGTAGCATAATTGTTTAATTTCCTGAATAGTAGAAAGAACAAAACATATTAGCAACACACTGGAAAATGAAAGTCTCGTAATGGTGAGAAATTCTGAATAAAGATTCAAAAGACGCATCATTGACCATGCCTCAATGGTTAAAGTTACGGGCACACTCATATATTGTGTTTTCTGAACCAAGAGCCCTCTCTGCCCATATATGTTTCAGATTTGTAGTGCTAAGTAAATGGCATGGTGATTTTAAACATTTTTTATGTCCACTAAACTAAAAACTCGTTCAGTGATTCACTGTTCCAATGTATCAACTATTACAAGACAAGACTACTCTTTCCAACCTCTAATAAAGTGTAAAAGCAAGCCGATAATATCACTTCAAACATACAAAAGTGACCAATCCACAATGTATATTTTTACAAACATATTAAGAACAAGATAAATTATTCTGCAAATGATGAATAATTAACTAAACATTTTCCCTGCAGAGAATCTTTTTATCCTTAAACTAATTAGTCGATTGACAAAAAGTTTTCAATGCAGAATGATTGGTGAACAATAAGTTCCAAGAAAATATAATGCAAATGTTTCGTTATCATGTACCACTAACAACATAACGTCATTAAGGAAGACTCAAACTAAAAACCGTATCATCTTATGGACCAACAATGTCGACCAAACCAGGGCTAGAGGAAAGAAGGAAACACGCTTGTCATGAAACTAACATAGAAAGGAATTCTAACAAACAAAAGAGGGTGACCTTTTCGTTGATCGTCGGGCATTTGGACTGCACGTAGGCATCGGGCTCGAAATTCTCAGTCCTGAAGATCTTCAACTTATCGGCAAGCTGGACTCCGGGATCCTGCCCGGATCCACCCCCATTTGCCTGGGGCGCCGCTGGTCCCGTCGGCCCGGACGGGGCCGGGGCCGAGGCCGAGGCCCTGGATCTAGACGACTTCACGGAAGTCATCTTTGCTTCTCCGATCCAAATCTTAAAATCTCAACCAAATCTAAATCTCGATCTCCCTTATCCACCTCTTCCTCTCCGAAATCCAATCCAATACACCCCAATCCCCCCAAAAAAACAAAAACAAAAAATCGGACACCTCTAAAATGGAACCAACGGGGTCGCTCAAAATCTCGATTACGAAGACAAATCAATGAGGTAAAGAAGAACCGAGCATATGCCGGCAGCAGTTCTACTGGCGCACCGCCCAACGCCGAGATTGCTTGCCTCCCCGTCGTCAATCGAGGGGCTTCGAGACTCGAGACCAGCGAGCGGCACCAACGGCCTTTTAGTCCGATTTTAGTTGTCTGGTTAATACACATATTTAATTTATAATTTCCTTTTACGGTACCTATAATTTCAAATTTTAAAGT
>JBAMIB010230693.1:0-12235 GCA_037177415.1 Kaempferia rotunda
TAAATTAATGAAAGGAAATGCAATCTAAGGTAAAGAGCAAGTACACTTAATGAAATCTGATTCTAATCATGCAACTAAACCCTAATTAATCTAAGTCAACCGACAATGAAGGATCTAAACAAACCTTAAGCTAGAAAGTGATTCCAATTAAGATGCAACATGGATCTATATTACTTGAATCGAAAATTCAGAATTAAAATGACAACCTAGCTAAGACTCGAATTAGATTTAGAACAGAAACTAAGCATAAGAACAGATAAGTAAAATCAGATCAAGAACAGAGAATTCAAATTCAAATAAGTGCATCTCCGATATACAAATCACAGCTCAAATTCCTTCTCCTTGTCGTCACACAAAGATCTGAACGGAGGAACTCCTCTATAGCCTTGGAAATGAAATGGCTTCCATAGCTCAACACGAAAGGAATTCAAATCGTTGAAGATCTCTCTCTAATGATCTGCACCAATCCGCACTGCCAAAATCAAGAAGGAAGACCTCTGCTCTTGCCCTCTTTGAATCAGTGAAGACGAGCTGGTGTAGAATGCGTCGAGAAGAGATACGAACAACTGAGGAACGCCTCGATTGTCTGCGGGTGGAGACGAACTCACTGATCAGAGGAACACCTCCGATCAATGAAGAAAATAGAGAAGCTAAGAATAGAATTTTGCCGGAGAAACCTCTCTCCGGTTACTCATTCGATCAGGAAGTTGAACTTTGTTGGTTGAAGATCACAATGTCGATGAAGAAGCTTGAGTTGCAGATCTAAGGAACGGAGAGGGCGCGCTCACATCGGGAAGAAGAGTGTGCATCGCGGATAAACAGTGCACAACCACTACTCATCTGCGAGTGAATTGGAATTTATACCCGGTTTAATTGAACCGGGTTTATTTTCAATTTCGGGCTAGTTCAATGGAAATTAGAGTTGTGGTGAGGTGATTAAACTTGAGTTGAGCTTCTTGAGGTTGCTTGTAAACAAATTGAGCTTGATTAGGATCAAATCCTTCTTCACTTGGTTGAATGAACCAAGTCTCCTTTTGAATTGGTTGGCTTGACTTGAATCATGATGCAAGTCAAGTCCTACAAACCCAAATTCAAATAATGAGTAATATATCATAAAATACAAGATGAATTATCATTAAGCTCCAAAAAATTCTAAAATCGTAAACAAGCCAAAGTATATCAATTATCCAAGATAATTAGCTCAATCATCATCTAATATCAACCAAAATAATATGCTCAATAAATGAATTATTACACCACAGCAAAATTGGGTTACTAAAAGAAGAAATTGAACTCTGCAAGATATGGTTAGGTCTATGATGACTCAAGCTAATTTGTCAATTTCCTATTTGGGAGATGCGTTATTAGATGTAATCTATATACTTAGTCGTGTGTCTTCTAAATCTGTTCCATCCACTCTATATGAACGTTGGATAGGCAGAAAATAAGATTTGAATAATCTGAGACCTTGGGGACCAACTAGATACGACTCACAAATATAAAAAATTTAGGACCCAGAGGTAAGAAATGTATTTTTGTAAGGTATTCTGATACTTCTAAGGGTTATATTTTTTATTGGTGAGCAATAGATGGAATCATCTCTGAAATAGAATCAAGAGATGCTACTTTTCTCTAAACTAAGTTCCCAACAAGAGGTAAAATTGATAAGATAATTCCTTTATCTGTAATAAAGGAGGAGGATAATGTTTATTTATCAATAAATCAGGTATCACAAGAGATGTTTGAATCTAGTAAACCAAGTGGGAGTAATATGCTAAGTCATGAGTTGACTTTTTAACAACCCAACTTATGAAGAAGTGTTTGTAAGATTAAACATCGAAAATGGTTTGATATTGAGAATGACACTGGAAAGCAGTGAAGAAGATATTCAGATATCTCAAAGGGATAATAAATTATTGTATCTGTTTTCAAAGATCTAAGATGAGTTTGAAGAGCTATGCAAATGTAGATTGAGCGGGAGACCTTGATGACAGAAAATCCAAATCTAGCTATGCTTTCTTGCTAAATGGTGGCGCCATCTCATGGAATAACAAGAAGCATGCTTATGTAGCCTTGTCAATAATGGAAGTTGTGTGATTTGGCTTATGTAGCCTTGTCGACAATGAAAGTTGTGTGGCTTGCACAACGGTTGTGTAAGAAGCTAGCAGGTTGAGAAGGTTCCTAAAGTATTTGAAGATTGTTGATGATAGTGGGAGTCATGTTATAATGTACTGTGACAATCAAGCTGCTATAGCTTTTTCTAAGGATCCTGAATATCATAGCAATGACAAGCATATGAATAAACCTGAGTCACAAGTTATGACCTCTTAAAGTTGAACTTATAGTTGTAGCAGCTATGGTTTCATAACTACTACAATGTGTATACTAGATAAATTTTGGGAGACTATAACTTTTAACTTAGATTAATCCATGAGACACACAATATATTAAATCGAAGATATCTAAATGAGCTTCAATATGACATATTATACCTTTTTTGATTCAACCTGAATCAATAGTGATGACTTTTTAAAATTTACAATGTACGTGTTACTGATCTTAGATGATCAACAACAAGGTGTTGCTAATCTTAGAGTATCAATAACACGTTGTTTCTAATCTTCTCATATTAGTAACACATTGTGGTTGATCCTCTAAGATCAGTAATACGTTATAAACTTTGAAAGGTCATAACTTTTAATTCAAGTTGAATTACGAGACACATAATATATCAAATCCAAGATCATTTTATGAACTTCAATTTGATATATTATGTGTTTCATGATTAAACCCAAATAAAAAATTATGACATCTCAAAGTTTACAGTTCAACACGTTATTACTAGTCTTTGTTGCTAATCTTTTGATGATCAACAACACGTTATTGTTGATCTTCTAAAGAACAAGAACATGTTATTGTTGGTCCTTTGATGATTAGCAATAGGTTGTTATTCGTCTTCTGAAGATCATCAATACGTTGCAGTAGCTAAGAAATTATAATCTCTTGAACAACAGGTTATAATTTTGAGAGACTATAACTTTTGATTATGGTTGAATTACGAGATGCATAATATATCAAATCGAAGATCTTTGAACGAGTTTCAATTTGATAAATTTTTTATTTTTAGAAAGTACTAGGTTCATTAGCCAATTTTATTCCAAAGGTAACTAATAGACCTAGATAACTCGAAATGATATGAAATTATGATTTATGTGCTCATCTAGTTCTCCTGACTATAATGATATCCTTAACCATAAATGCAATACACGATATTGAGAGTAACTTTTTTTTCAAAACCAACAACACAAATTCATTCCTTAATATTTCATACTTAATATTATTTTATAGAAAAAGTCATCTGATAAAATCTTATCAATAATTTCATTACCAATATATATTAAAATAATAATTTTTTAAAATACAAGTACAAGATCATTTTACAATATACAAAGTAATAATTTACAACAAACAAACTAGTAACTATAATATGAACAACAATAATAATCTAATAAAAATAATCATCATACTAGTATCAATTTACAATTGTTATACCATAAAATAGCAACAATAATTTTATTGAGTTTTACAATAACAACATACATTACAATAATACACAAGAAGAGAACAATAATTTATAAATAACAGCAATTAGGTATATACATTAATAACAATTATGTAGACAATAATAACAATAAAATATTATGAATATTTCTCTTCAAGATCTACAGCAAATTAATCATGCTTGCCATTTTGTTGGCTAGGAAGAGCAAAGTTCTTCGTATCATCCAATAAAAAAATCAAGTTCTTTAGTGTTTTCAAGTATTCTAGATGATTTTCTATTGTAAGATAGTTTAAGTAGTCATCCTTGGTATGATTCTTGCTTTAGATCCTTTTATTATCCTTAGTCTTTACAAGAAAAAATAAATATTCTATAAATAACAATTAAAAAGGTTCTTGTTAATTCATAAGAAAAAGCAATAGAGTAAGATTAATGTTATTAAAATTAGAAGAATAAATAATCTCTTAGTATTATTGTTCAAATCTAGTATAAGATTATGATGTTTAATAACATAATTTATTTCGAGACCATGTCATTAATTTTCCATATTTTTCAAAAGGTAGAACATTTGAATAGCAACAATAAAATATAAGGAAAAAAACTAGAGCTGAACAATCAACATATAGTTAATGAGACTTTTGCATACGTTAAGAAAATCAATCCAACATAATTAATTAGTTAGAAAGTCAAAGGTTTGATGTTAAAATATCTTATCAAAATGACAACAAAAAGCTCAGAAACCCAATCATTATATGAAAAAGGTTAGGCCAATTTAAAACTCTAGTCTTGGTATAAAATGTTGGGATCTTTGCCACTGACTAGAGAGGGGGGGTGAATGTGTTGGCACCCCAGAACCCGATTGCTTCCTACACCTTATTAGTGCACAGTGAAAATACAAAACAAACTAACAAGAATGAAAGCTAATCAAATGACAAACCGATGTAACCTAGTTCGGAGATAAACTCCTACTGCACAGTTATTCGTAAGGTGGACGATTCAAATCCTTAGGTGAATGATTCCCCGGAAACTTCCGGCTAGCTCGCGTACCTTCTTATAGGTGGAGAAACCTCGCCACAACCCTTCCGATCCCTCTCGGATGTACACGGATGCATTTAAGCTTAGAAGACTACTAATAGACTTTACCCAAGTCTATTTCATCAACTTTGCTCAAGCTCCCCGAACTCTCTTAAATAGAGTTCGGGTAGAAAACCCTCACCGCCAGTCGACTGATAAATATATCAGTCGACTGGTCTCTCATGGAAATATGACTGTTATACTCCAACGACTCATTATCAGTTGACTGACCTAAAGTACTAATCTATTGGCCAGTCAACTACCCTTCATGGGCTAAACGAACAGAAATATTTTGTTCGCTCATAGTTGACTAACCTACCAGTCGACTGGTACATGCATCAGTCAACTAGTCAAAACCCTAACCTGAGTTTTCCCCCGAGTACAATTCCCTCAACACTCGTCCTTACCCAACCAACCTAGACCTAACCTTCAATCAATCTTCATTCAGTCTTGCGTCCCTCGGATGCCTCCCCATCCTTCGTGTCTTTCCTTTTAGACGCTTCCATTGACCTCGGTCCTTATTGTCAGATCTTCCTTTGCCAAGTCTCACCTGACTTTACATTGCCATGACTCCCCCTTGGACTTACACCGCCAAGTCTCTACCTGGACTTCACTTTACACCTGTAACCTGCATACTCCACAATGCATATCAAATATAAGATGCAACCCCTAACTTAAACTCTTTGCCCAAACATCAAAACCTAGGGTACCTAGATTGCTCCAATAATCTCCTCATTTTTTATATTTGGCAACCCGTTTAAGTTAGGGAAACAATATAACATAAACAAGCATGCAAGTAAATAAACTATCTATTCATGCATAAATCATGGAACTTAACCCTAGACTCCCCCTTCATCTAAGTTCCCCTTGAGTTAGGATTTTCTAATAAAGGTAAACTCCCCCTTTGCCAATCAATGAGGAATCACTCTCCCTTTAGCTAAGCTCCTCCTTGAGATAGGATTTTTCTCGCAAAGGTGTGTCAGTTTCCCACTTAAATCCAACATAAATTAGTTAGGAGACCATCTATAATTTTCAGTTAACCTTAAGAGAATTATAAAATAAATAATAAAAGTTATCTACAATGAAATCCAATATTCAATTAGACAAGAATACCTAAGTATTTTTAACTCATCAAATTTAATATACTATCTGAAATAGGAATTACTATTACGACCTATCTAAGTATAAGATTAAACCATAACCATCTCATTCCTGAGTCTCAATTGGATGGTGCAGCGATGGTGTAGAGAGGCTCGGGGTGGTGGTCATGATGAGGAGGCCTGATTGTTGCATCTCTAACTCATTCATCTACTTGATCACAGTCCATCTTGATGATGAGGGGAATTACGAGGATGAGAAAGATGATGCCAACAATCCACACGTCTCTTTCGGTGCTATGAAGGTGTTTCTTAGTCATGGTGGCAGCCTCAGCGCCGACGACCCTACCTCGCATGACAATCGTAGACTCTTAGATGCAACTCAATACGCAGGATAGCAAGCCGTCAATATGCTCCATAAGTGAACTCTTCAATATAAATAAAAGAGGAGATTAGGTTTTTTTTTGATAAAAAAATAATCTAGTTCTGAATGTTTTTTCCCGATGAATAATAAAAAAAGGAAGAGAGGTATTATAGAAAAGAAAATGAAAAATGATACATGATTTAATCAAATCCAAAATGGGTACACTTTTAGATAACAAGAAAAAGTTGTTTGGAAAATTGCCTTTTATTTTAAGAAAGTTAAAATAAAACCCCCAATATTTTCATTTCAAGACTATTTATTGTAACAACTCTGGTGTGTACCAGTTATAATATATATATTTTTAAAAAAAAGTTAATTTAACTTGATAAAAATATTATATATATAAAATATTTTTATATATATTTTTTACCAACTTACGTATCTAAACTTTAATAAAATCACTTAAATATATTAAAAATTATTTTAAAATGATCACACCAGCAATTCAGTGGTTGCTATAATTATAACTAATTAATAGTTGTTTAATATTTGTAATAATTGATTGTTTTAAATTGAATCCGTAATTTACTTTTCTTTCTATAATACAGAGGGAGATTATGAGGGATACAGATTATGAGGGTAATCATCTTTTTAATATAAAAAATATATATATAATAAAATATTCCTTTTTATTTATAAAAACAAGAATTACTCTTTTTTAACGATTATTATAATTAGGTGTGTTTTTTTTTTTTTAAAAACCAAATAAGTTGATCAGATTGGACACGGGCCGAGCCCAATCAGACCATTTAGTTTATGTGTCAGGTCCTTTGGAGTTTGGATTAGGATCATCCGCTTCCTTTCCCGTCTTCCCCGCTCCGCTACCTCCTCGCCGCAGAATTTCTTCTGCTTCCTTCAGTCGATGGTGAAAGGCGGCAGGCTTCCTTCCAATGGTATCCTCTCGAACCGTATCTCGACCTTCTTCACTTCTCTCGTTCAGTGGGTTTTCTGGGTCCAAAAGAATCGTTCATATGAATTTGCAGAAGTCCTCCTTGAGCAGCTGAGAAATGGAACCGCTCGGTTCGAGCTCCTCCCGACGCCGGTTCCCCTGCCTCCTCCCGACTTCCTATTTTTTGCTAGGATCGGTTCCTCGTACTTTTATATCTGTTCCAAAGTCCTTTTGTTTAATCGATTACTTTTCTTTTATTTTTTATTTTGGATTCAAGGGGAGGTGGTGTCTCGCCGGCGACAAAGAAAGTAGAGCGCTACGCAGTTCACAAAGTCACAGGCGACGGTCGGTGCATGTTTCGTGCCCTGGTACAATTTCTTCTTTGTTGATTAACCTTGAAATTTGTTCTTCATATTTCTTTTGTGTTAACTATCTTCAGATGCATCGTTTGCGTTATTGCGTATAATTTATGCTACTTTGAGATAATAGTCCCACGATAAATGTCGTCAATTAAGAGTCTTCGAATTAAAAAACTGATACTGCACTGAATGCTGTAGAAATACGTTGCTTGATGTTATTCTTTATCAAGAAAGCAAACGCTTGGATTGTGCATTGACTAGGCGTTTTTGGATTCCCCATTTTTCATATTGAAATATATCTCTAATGCTTAAAATTTAATCCCAGATTGAAGCACAGCTGAATGTTTGCTAGCTAAATTTTCTGTTTGTCGCGCTATGGAATTGATTCATCAGTCATCAACTTATTCTTTTAGGTAAAGGGAATGGCAAATTATAAAGGACTGGCACTTAGCTCAAGACAAGAGAAGGATGATGCAGGTAGTGTGTTATTTTTCTTGTGGGACGGGATTTATAATATCTATTAAATGGAAGTTGGACATCTCTATTATAGCTAAGAACGTTTAATATATTCTCAAATTTCAAGATATAATGGCAACTGAAGCTTCAAAATTTGTTTTGTTTGTTTGAATTTTTATTATATCCTTGTCAGCTTCTCTTAATTTCAACTCTTCCTTCACTTATATGGTTTTGGTTCTGTTTACTCCACAAAATTTTAACTTGTCATCTTGTATAACTTAATATCTCAAATTATCTAGATGAGTTGCGTATGGCAGTCAAAGAGATAATATGTGACAGTGAAACTGAACGACACCAGTATGAAGAAGCACTTATAGCAATCACTGTGGATGAATCATTGAAACGGTGAGTTTATGTCTGCATTTTCTATTATCCTCATTAACTACTACCTGTTTTGTTTTGAGCACTGTCATTTTCAGATACTGTCAACGTATTGGACGATCTGATTTTTGGGGAGGAGAGTCAGAGTTGTTGGTAAATTTACTGAATCCCCTTATGTCATTATTCTTACCATGATATAGATAAACATTCAAGGCTACATACATGTGCAAGGGCAGAAAGTTCTATATCCAAATTTCTAACTTCATTGTGTTCATCTGAAAAAATATTAAGTTGACATAGGGGAACCTGTTTGTGAACCTGTGGGAAATCCCATTCTACTAACTAAAGCCTGACTTTATTCTCAAGTTAGTCTTTGCATTTTGTCTTCTCAATTTGGCTCCTTGATTTAGGTTTTCAATCTCACTCTGGGACTTCTACTTGACTTGTGAATTTTAGGTTGAAAATCTTCACCACTGTAACTGTGGTAGAGTTTGGAAACTTTTCTATTCTTGGGCATTTTGTTAAAAATTCAGTGTTTTTGGGAGAAAGAAGGCCCAATTGGATTAAAAACTTAAATCAACTTGTATGAGAGTTAAAAGTAGAAGGGCCACCATATTAAGAAGTAAGACCAATATCAAACTTTAGAAGCACGTTGAAATGTTTCAAAACAAGTTGATGCTTACTGATCTTGTTTGAATGGGTACAAACTTGCCTTGTGATATACATTGATAAACAATATTGCTCCTTCCAACTCATACCCTTCCTGCACTGTTTCTCTCCTCTCCTCTCTTCTGGTCCGTTTGTTAACTTGCAATATATATATATTCATTTGCAAGGATTAAAATTTTATTGTTGCATGAATAAAGTTTCTCTCTCTTTTTATGTTTTATTTTACATGTGACATTTATAATTTATCAAATGTAAACATTGCTAAGGAATGTTAAATTAACCATTTGAATTTTGAAATTTCATCTAATATTAAGTTTGCCTTCAGGTATTGTCCAAACTGTGCCAACAACCCATCATTGTTTATATACCAGAGCATGAAGTAAGTTTCTGATTTGTTAAAGTTATTGGTTCTTGAACCACAGTCAATTAAGAAATTGTAGATGTGCTCTTACTGTTGGTTATGCCCACATTAGTAGATATGTGCACTTGTACAATGCAAAATTTCTGAACCTTTGAACTATTCCAAGGTGACGCTATTAGATGATTCATTGGTTACTGCATCTTCTTCTTAGATCATATTCCTTGGTTTCTTCCTTTTTGTCAGTGTTTCAATGTCAGCTGATGATCTTACTGCTGTGCTGCATATCGATGTTCTTTTGGAACTAATACTAAGAATCACTGATTGAATGGCATTGGGAAACTTGTTTAGGAGCTAGTCTTCCTCAATAATTTATATTATGCCTTGTGGTTTTATGTTATATGCGCTACACGTGCTGATTGAAGAAAAGCCTACCATTGCATGTGTTAATGTAACAAATAGATTTCCAAGCTTCTGCTTCTACTGTGTTCATTTGTCATGATGAAGCACCATTTCGACATTGCTTATTGGACTAATAAAGGATAGTTGGTTTTGCTAATTTGAAGTCCATATTATAATTAAGTGGGATAGTGTTTTAAAACTCAGTTATAGTCTAAATCATTCAGCTTAGGAATCAACACTAAAGCAACACCAAAACATGGCACTATTGGAACCATGTTGGAAAGCAACCAAAGGCGGAGATCTCAATTCACTTGACTAGGAAGGCTAAACAAATGATGGAAACATGAGAATTAAGAACACTGGGTTGACTGACCAAAAGAATTGCGAACTGAATGGTAGATTTCTTCTGCTTTTGGTTCTTCCTCTTCCTATTCCTCTCCCCTCCCCCCACCAATAAACCAATCAGCAAGGCCTACCCATGCCAACTGGCACCATGTATTGGCATAGGTTGTCACCAAGAAAAAGCCTTTGGTTCAATGATGAAACTGCATTTCTAAACCTTGGTTGAGATTTAGAAATCTTGTCCCTCTGTAAACTTGTAAAATGTAACAAGCTCTATATAGCCAAAATCTAGTTTAACTAACCTACACAGTCTTCATCCTAATTCCAACTAGTCCAAAGGGTTCAACCTGAGCACTTATCAAATTGATACCTTGCCTGTCATTTTGCCAACGATGCCCGAAGCCTGTGCCCGTCAGTTCCAGCCATTCAATGCACCATGAACAACTTAGTTCTGAGGAATCGACATTGTCAATCTATTTAGTACTTTTGTGTGATATTTCATTACTTGGTTGTCATAAATCTCTGTGAAAAATGGAAAAGTAAATTGTTTCTATTGCTTCTAATATATGATGTTCTTCATCCTGTTGATTCTATGATTTTGCAACTATTTCGGTCCAAAATAGTTACTGAAGAATGTTATTGATCTACTACAGCATACACATGGAGGATGGGGCAGTGGATTTATTCCTATAGCTGAATACGGATCTGAATTTGGCAAGAAATCGAGAAAAGGAAAGCAGAGGGAACCCGTTAGATTATTATACAGTGGTCGGAATCATTATGATTTACTGGTTTGATATGTTCAGAGTTGCCCAAGTTTTTTCTTTTTCGCTTATGATTGAGCTGAAATAGTATAGAACTTTGAGAGTTGCTGCTAGAAAATTTACAAAGTGCTTTGATTTGATGAACATCTAACAAAGTTTCTGTGGTTGAGAAGTCATTTGAATGTATTTTTGGGTTGTTAAACGTCACCAAATTCCTTTTAGTCTTCTGCCATGAATTTGGAGATTGATCGTAGAAGATTGTAAGCGAGTAATGTATTTGTTTTGTTTATGCTTGTGAAATACATTATGTTTTTGCCAGCATAAATAGTCAGTGTTATAAAAAATATAATTAATCATTAAATCTGTGCTCTTTATACACTTGATGAATTTTAACAAATCATTAATATTAGGGCAAAAATGCATTTCTTTTTTTTAACGCTGTAATAGTAGTTACGGTTTATAGTTGTTATGTAATTATAATAGTTAAGAAAGTGCTTCCTCAACTTATCTTCTTCCTATTCCACAGTGTGGGTACAACACATAAAGAATGACAAAACTCATGGGTCTAGTCTAGAAGGAAAGAAATGAGAGAATGAATTAAAATTCATTATTAGTTTTTTTTTTCTTTTTACTACATAATTATAATAGCTATAATTCCTTAATTACTATAATGACACAATTATAGTAGCTGTAATGTAATATTAAATTATTTATGTTTTTAGTAGTTATCATTCATAGTTGCTATAATATGATATTGATTAATTTAAGTTAACTAATATTGATGCAATTATAGTAGTTGTGATATGTAATATAATATTAAATTATTTATGTTGTAATAGTTATCATTCATAGTTGCTATAATATGATATTGATTTAAGTTAACTAATATTGATAGTATTGATCGGAGATGAAATGTCTATATTACAAGAGTTATATGCTATAATATAATGTTAAATTATTTATGTTATAGTAGTTCTAGTTCGTAACTACTATAATATGATGTTGATTTGTGTTAACTAATATTGATCAGTGTTGATCGGAGATGAAATATCTATATTTCAAAGAGATATGAATTGTAGTTACTATAATACAATAGTATTAGTGTTATTCAGAGTTAAAGTGTTGTTATAACATAATATTATTTAATGTTAGAGTAGTTATATAATCTAATGTTGATGGAGTACTTACGATAACAATTACAATATTGTTTATTTGTATTGATTAAATTTCATGTTGCAATGGTTATGAATTCGTAACTATAATAATAATAATAATAATAATAATAATAATAATAATAATAATAATAATAATAATAATAATAATAATAAAGGTAATTTTAAAAATGACAATTTACCAAAGGGCACGTATAGGATTATGGATTTATCAAAAGACATATACTACTTTAGTATTTAACAAATGACGCATCTTTTTAAATGCATTTTTCATTTTATCCTTCTGATA
>JBAMIB010230912.1:0-12234 GCA_037177415.1 Kaempferia rotunda
ATATAATATTTTTCTTTAATCTAATCAATTATTACAATTTATAATTTATTATATTGATTGAAATTATGTTGGTGAATGGACATAAATAAAATTTTTTATAACTTGAAACATAAAAATTGCTTATGATGGTTTCATTCGTTATGCCCGAGATTTTGGGAGCGCAAATGCAAATTATATTTTTACGGGTGTGATTTGACAATTTGCTTTGGAGGCAACCTGATTATATTAAAACATAACAAATCAAACTATTTTTAATTAACTGAATTACATACTCTTTTTTATGAAAATTAAATAAATTGAACCAAATTTGTGTCTGTTGAAAACCAAAATAATCTGATTCATCGATATTTTGTTTAAGCAAAACTCAATTTTCGAATTAACTATCTAACCGAACTTCTGATTTTATTTGTTTCCACATTTTTACGGGTGTGATCTAATTTGGATGGATTTAAAAAAAAAGTAACTTCGGATTGAGAATTTTTAGATTCAGCTCGAATTTAGAATGTAAAAATTTTTAAATTAGTTCGAATCATACTCTGATTGACCCAGTAAATTTTGTTTTTTTTTCTAATTATTATCTGAATCCTAATCCCACCCGCTCCGAATCGACACCCATGCGGTATTAGCAATCGTGCGAGTTACGCCGTCACGTCTCGCCACATTACAGCTTACAGTACAAAGTAACGGAAACCGACATGAAATTACACCCGATTCCTTACCCGCGCATTACGCGATACTCGGAAACTTTACCCTCCTCTGATTGCCTGATGCAGAGGGCCAATGACGCCACGACCCATCATCCCGTCATGCATATTACCTTAAAGCAATATAAAAAAGAGTTAAAAGGCCTGCGCGTTCTGTTCCTTTCTCGATCTCAATTGGTTTCCAGTTAGGGTTCCCTCTCTTTCTCTCGTCTACTCGCGGCGAGGAAGCGATATGGTCGCCATGAAGCTGACGGTGAAGACGCTCAAGGGCACCCACTTCGAAATCCGGGTCCAGCCCAGTGATTCGGTAGAATCTCTTTATGTCTTGTTGGCTCCTCGGGCATTGCCTAGCCACTGATCATTTCCTTCGAATCGGTCTAGGTTTTGATCATCTTTTGTTCTATCGAATACCTGATGTATTTCCTTTTTCTTCCGATGGTTTATTCTCCCTGTGGTTTTTGCTGAGATTTGCTTTCCGCAAACTACGAATTCATTGTTTTGCTGAGTTTGTACTGTGAATGGATTTACCTATCTAGTAATTCAGTTAAAAAAAAATCTGATTGTGTTATGTAATTTCCCCTTTTCGCTGATCTTTGTAGTCTGATGTTCATGGGAAAATAGCACGCTTGCATCGAGTGTTAGACAGAACTAGTTTTTAACTCCATAATAGCACTTGTTTCACAAATTGTATTTTTTTTACCTCAAGTAGAAGCAATGGACAAATTAAATCACAGTTAAAACAAATATAAAGAATTGTTATTATGTCTTCGTGCTCCATTTTTATACGTGTAGGACCTGATAATTATCAGAAGCTTCCATAAGTACGTCTGTAAAAAAAGTTATTGGCTGTTCACTTACTTCTTACTAGAGGAAGCATGCGCAATATTTTTTATTATTTTTTAATTTTTTTGAGCATCTTTGAGTGTTGTATAAAAACTGGAATCTTGGTTGATGTTCTACTACTTCAGATTTTCTTGACTTATCACTTGGGCATTTTGTTGTCTTAGTTTGGCTGTAGATCGGGAGATTTGTTTTTCAGCAATGTTTGTTATATAGTTGTAACTAGATAGTACATCGTCTTTCAATGCCACAGATTATGGCTGTGAAGAAAAACATTGAACAAGTACAAGGGAAAGACAATTATCCATGGGGGCAGCAGTTACTGATTCACAATGGAAAAGTATTGAAAGATGAAACAACACTGGAAGAGAACAAAGTTAGCGAAAATGGTTTTCTCGTTGTCATGCTTAGTAAGGTACTTTTTCAGCGTAAATTTTGAATCTACTGCTATGCAAATGAAATGCTTGCTTATTTATATTGCCATTATAACTATATGTAGAATTTAGATTATCATCATCAAATTATGTAATTCCCAATTACTTGGGATTGAGTAAAATGAATGTTATCCTTCCATCAAATCCATGCAAGATTGTGCCACTAGTGATACAAGAACGATCCAACTTTGTCCAACATCTCAAATATGAGTTGTTGGTTGGCAGAAAACTGAAAATAGGTTGAAATTTACAAAGGTCTTACTGAAAAGTCATTCAAGTGAGATTATGAAGAAAATTGGTGATTTTTTTTTTTTTCAAGATTGGTAGCTGATGCTGTTTTAGATCAACAAGGAAGAAAAGAACCTTTGTCAGAGATGACATGAGACTCCACTTGTAGTTTGTTACTGTGCTGGATCTACTGAATTGTTTTCTTGTGCTGCTGGAGTGCATGAGATGGAAGGAACAAGAGACAGGAGATCCGGCTGGGGGAGGAGTGATGTGGAGGAAGAAGTTTCAGTTTTTGGAGAAGACAGTGTGTCTTTGGGAGAAGACGGAGGCAACTAAGAAGGCTCCTTCGTGTCTCATGAGGAGTATATTAATAACCAATATACTGCAACTGTACATTATTTAGTTTAATGTAATAGGTTATTTAATGGCTTAATTTGATTCTGTTACATATTCGATAATCAATAGCAAGAATAATTTAGTATTTAGTAGTACTAATAACTGATAAGAAGAGAGATCAGGCCCAATAAAATTTTACTGGTGTAATTTATTACTATTATCAGCTATAAAAGGTGATTGAACATATTTCCTGTTAACTAACAAGTAATAATTGTCACTATTTACCAATACTATTATAAATACAACTTGTGCATAATAAAGCGCATGGTTGCTCACAGTCATAATGCTTGCATCACTTAGAAAATGCAATAATCTTAGTCTACAGTTCTACATCTTACATGTTCTTTCACTTTTCTGCTTATTACATACCACATTCAAATTTTCTGCTGACAGTTTTTTGGCAGTTTGTGAGCATTGCACCTATTGTGGGGAACAAGCACCCACAAGTGCTGTTCTTGCTGAGAATGCACTTGCTGCAAGTCCATTTTGAGTTTTGAAGATGGATGTTTGGATAGGTGTACCAGTGTGTAGATGTGTATCTAGTTGAAAAAAAACTGAACATAGATGTGTTCTTATCACTTTATAATTTGATACCTTTGAGGGATATTCTCTCTACCTTTACAGTCTGCAGTTTTTTCCCCATTTGTTTGAACATCTGATCTTATGGTTAACTAAACATAATCTTTCATTGTCACTGAATGATCCAGATTTAGTATTGCCTTATTTTTCTATATTAAGGGGAGCCTTGATCCAATGGTAAAGTTGTCTTGTGACCTAGAGGTCACGAATTCAATCCTGGAACAACTTCTTGCAAAAATGCAGGGTAAGACTGCGTTCAATGGATCCTTCCTCAGGACCTCGCATGGCGGGAGCTTCGTGCAGTTACCTTTTTTTTAATTGTTTTTTTATTTCAACCCCTACAATTGTCATAACTTTATTTTGTATTGCTGTAAATAATGCAATTGCTGCTTCAAACATTTTAGAGTAAAGCTGCAGGCACAAGCGGAGCTTCATCTGGTCAGGTACTTGTTACATTACCTGTCTTTGTCAAAGAGTTTGCAAATCACCATCGTTAAACCTAATGCCCGTGTCCATAGCCTTCAGCTACTTCTGTAGTTCAGCCTTCTCCTAAGGAGGCTCAACCACAAGCTTCATCACAAATTCCACCACAAGCTCCCCAGCAAACACCACAACAAGCTCTGTGAGTGTTTATGTAATTCTTTTCTTCCTCCATGCAATGTATATGATAACTGCCACATTTTCTTCATTGTCCACTCATTTCTGACCTTTTTACAATTTTTTTATTCAGTGTCTCAGAGAATTCATCAACTGGATCTGCTCAATCTCAACGACATAATGCAGAGTAAGCCCTTTTTTTTATTATTTCTTCTTTATGCTATGAGTGTTGGTAGCTTATGTCCATTATAATGATTCTGTGTACAGTAATCATATCACTTAATTGCTAATCGGGAACAATTGCCAACAAAATATGTATATGTTATGCCACCAACCTATTAGTTAATCAAAATGATTCTGTGTATAGTAATTCTATCACTTAATCATAGAAACACAATGCACAATTGGCAACAATACACACGTGTGACTCTATATGATAAATGTATCAAGATAACAACCATTTAATGCCTGACTTACAAGAAGGTGAATGCCTTAGCACTTATTCACTCAGTTTAGGCTATTGAAGGTATTTAACACACCTCTTAATCACATTGTCCTTCATTAAAATTAGATTATTGTCATTTGGGCTATTCTCACCTTTCAATTAAAATAGTAACTGGAATATGCCATGCAGTAATATATTTCAAGACAAGGTTTTGTCAGCTTGTATATCTTTATTTGATGTGTAAATATTATCATAACTTAATTGCAATTGGAAACTTGTGAGAGATTTTCGATGTGTCTATCAAATTGATAGCCACTTTCAAAATGAATTTTCAAATTCATATTGGAATCAATTGATATTTATTTCCTTTTTCTTTGTGAATTCGCTGTTGAGCCAAAAGGCTAGGATAATCTATGATGTTATTTCCAGCTTAATAACTAATGCTTGAGAAGGATGCTTCTTTTCTAGTATATTTTCATATTAGAAACTGGATGTGGATGTTGCTTATATGCAGATTTTGGACTGTCCTGGTTATCTAATTGTGATAATATTTTATTCGACATTTCCAGTATATTTATCTTTGGTCTGTTGAGGTGGAACTTTGTGTACTTCTAGATTATATGCCAAGTTTGAGTGCATTATGCTTCATCTGAACTGTGCCCTATGATCCCATGACATTCTAGGATGCCTGGTTTTGCAGAATTGCTAGTGGAAGTATCCTATGTGAAAAACAAGGCAGTCTTAACAATTTATTTGCAGGTTATCTGATGCCTATGGTCAAGCTGCATCAAATTTAGTTGAAGGGAGCAATAATGAACAGTTGATTAGTCAATTGATGGAAATGGGCGGTGGCAACTGGGACAGAGAGACAATTCTGCGTGCGCTTCGTGCTGCATACAATAATCCTGAACGCGCCGTGGAATACTTATATTCTGTATGTAATATTCTGAGAGTAAAACTGACAATACCTATTAAAACACTTGCGGTTCACAGTTTTCCATTTCACAATAGGGCATTCCATCAACAGCAGAAATTGCAGTTCCTGGTGATTCTTTCCCTTCATCTGAGGTATCTGCTCAAGAGGTCAATGCAACCAATTTAGCTGCTATAGGGCCTTTATTTGGGGCAACAAATTCTGCTCCAAATTCGTCTCCTTTGAACATGTTCCCACAGGTTCAATGCTCTGCCTCTTCACTTCTGTACTATATTTACTTTAGCGGGCATGATAAATAAATCACGATCCAATTATGTCTACCAGGCAAATGCGAATTCTGGAGGGGGTACTGCAGGAGGATCTCTCGATTTCCTCAGAAATAACCAACAAGTATGTTTACTTCACTTGCACACTCTAACTCTTGTTTATGTGACTAAGCCTTCTTGACAGATGGACATGATTGACTAACGTTTATGTCTGGAGAGACTTCTAATAGATTGTTTGAGAAGAATACAGTTTGGGTGGAAGATAATGCTATTTTATTGAACATGTTTGAATACGGTGGGTTGCTAGGTGATGTTTGGTAATTTGTTTTACAAGCTTA
Source organism: Kaempferia rotunda (assembly GCA_037177415.1). Classification (NCBI taxonomy): domain Eukaryota; kingdom Viridiplantae; phylum Streptophyta; class Magnoliopsida; order Zingiberales; family Zingiberaceae; genus Kaempferia; species Kaempferia rotunda. The sequence goes on from JBAMIB010230912.1 coordinate 5,762, forward strand.
GGATGGGGATTTATCTGCATGATCAATTTTGTTGGCAAGCCCTCTTATCTTAAATGTCAGCATTTTTAATGATTTACTTGTTATTGTTTCATCTTGGAGAACACAAGCATTTTGTCTTGAGATGACTGCTTTGCAGAAGAGAGAAGACTTATCTGTCACAGAGTTTGACTTAGTACCTTCTTTAGGTAGTGAGGTTATATCCAGAGCTTATCTTAAGCAGATAATAGGCACTATTAATTGACCGGAGGCTCTTTGCCACTATTATTTGAAATAGGTGTGTATTTATATTGGTGAGAATTACAATACTATTTATCTCAAAAATTTGTACTATTTTTGTAGTTTTTAGCTCTGCGAGCCATGGTTCAAGCGAATCCACAAATATTGCAGGTTAGTACTTCCATTTGACTTGTATATTTTTGCACATCTAAATTTGTTTATAAGTACCGCTCTGTTTGCAGCCAATGCTCCAGGAATTAAGCAAACAAAACCCCCAATTGTTGAGATTAATACAGGATCATCATGCAGAGTTTCTTCAGTTAATAAATGAACCTATTGAAGATCTTGAAGAGTTAGTCACACTTGTTACTCAATGTAGTCTACTTGCTGTTGATTTTCTAGCCAAAGTTTGGTTTCTAACTGTTGAATATCCTACTAAGATGGCATGTATGATGCTTTTGAAGTATCTAGTGCGGTTTGGAATGCAGCTAAATTATAGGTTCTTGGAAAAGAAATATGAATCATTATTTATCTAATTTGCTTTTGTCCTTTGTTCTGTGTTTGACTTATCATTGGAGAATAACTTTGTTCATGCACCGCAAGTTTTGATAGTGATGGTTCTAATTTTCTTTCCTGTTGCTTGAAACTTCAAAATAATTGCTAGCTACCTCCTTTCCTTTGTTTCATGTAATCCTTCTTCTCATCCTTGTTTCGCAAATACTTGAAGAAGCATCTCCTGTTTTTCATTTTCAGCCCATCAATAAGAATGTCATTTCATATTTCAATGAAGCACAAGATAAATTGAATTGAGTTTAGATCACCAAAACCAATAAACTCAAATGAATGAGGTTTTAAAAAAGAGTGAACTTAGAGATTTATCTTCCAGAATAGATTATCTGATTATGTACACTCTCATTGCAAACTTGAAACAAAATATATCTATATCATTGGTTTCTAAATCTTTACATTGACTAGAATTTTTTTTTCAGGAATAGTTTGTATACCAATGAAGTCGGTAAATAGTTTGGATACTACTACTGATAGAAAAGACAAGATTTTCTTTGTTAGATAAAATTTTTATACACGATCTGAATCTTGCCCAAAGTGCCTAATCTTATGCTTAAATTTTAGGTGGGATTTGTTATGTCTATAGGCTATAAATATATAAGTTGTAATTATATTTACTACAATAATCAAATACAAGTTTTAACTTTCTCATTGTGTTTCTGATTTTCTGCATTTGTAAAATTTGTGTGTCCATAGCTAAAATAATAACTATTCTGCTTATAAATATTTTTCATTTTTAAGGTTTGCAAATGTCTGCTAAAATAGTAATTATTCTACTTATATACATAAGTATAATTTGTCTCATCAGCTTCTTGGAGGGTATGGATTGCTTTGATAAGTAACGATTCCTCTAGGAACTAGGTTACTAATCTTGCTTGCAAATGCATTTGTAGCATTGTTAAGGTCATGTTACTCAAAGTGCATAATGACATTTATGAACTCAATTACTAGTCTTGCATGCACATGCATAATCTGTAGCTTTATTGAGGCCATCTTATACTTGGAAGTGCATAATTGAATTCATATCCGTTCATTTTAATTCTCAAATTAATCCTACTATATCAACTCTTTGAAGTTTTCATATAAACTATAAACTATTTTCAGGGATCTGTTTGATCAACCTGACCAAGATGAGATGCCACATACGATAAGTGTAACACCTGAAGAGCAAGAAGCAATTGGACGGGTATGTTTTTTTTTAATGTTGCGATTTGATCTGAATGTTATCTCATTCTTTTGTGCATACAAAAGCTATGATTCCAAACTCGTTGGGTTTGATTCTCATTTCAAATACATTATCTATTAACTCAGTTGTCCAATGAATTCATTCTTTTGTACATAGAAAAGCCATGGTTCCAAATTCTTTGGGTTTGCCTCATTTCAAATACAATAACTATACTAACTCTGTTGTCTGATGCACTTCACATCATTCAGCTTGAAGCATTGGGTTTTGACCGGGCAAGAGTAATCGAAGCATACCTAGCCTGTGACAGGAACGAGCAACTGGCAGCAAACTATTTACTGGAGCATGCTGGAGATGAAGATTGAAGGTAATAAATACGAGAGCTCATCAACTGCGAAGATTGAAACAGTTTCTATTGGCACATATTGTTTGCACACTAAGCTCAGTTACTTGGAATCTTACCATGATCTAAAAATTATGAGGCTAGTATCTTGGATTATGCATGTCCAAGCCATGTCTCCTTCATTTCCATTGTTACGATTTCGGAATGATGTCTTTTTTTTTACCAGGTAACCATTATATGTGAATGCCATTGATGGGTTGGATTTTTTTTCTGCCAGAAGACTCTTGGCAACTTGGCTTCATGTATATTGCAATGAGTTTGTCAAGCTAAATACTGCGAGGCTCAGTGACTAGAATACTTATTGGTGAAAACATTGTAGTTTGAACGGTGAGAGGAAATTGTATTAAGTAGGTAACTTATTCATAATATTCTTTCTAAATTTATAAAATATACTCTGAGCTCAACTTTTCCTTAGTTTATAATCTTTGAATGGTTATTGCAAATTGTGATTTTTGTTAATGAGCATATTCTATATTTGATCTAAGCACATAGCAAGCGTTAACCTAAACTGAAATGGATGTTCAACTCGAAGTTAATACGCTACTCCATTTCATCGTAATATTTTTAAAAACAAATTGCTTTAGCAGTGGTAATATGATGTTGGGACTTGGGATAGATAGCACGGTAGGAGAGGATTAGGGTTTGAATATAAATAAGATAAATATTTCACAACTTTAAATTCCTCATTTTTTATATAATATAATAATGTCAATAATATCGTCCACAAGGTTGGCTTCATCTCTTTCCACTTCCCTCATCCTCGAACCCTTTCACCGTTGAGAAAGGGCAAAAGTCAGGGATAACCACAATCCATGGCCGCGTCATCTTCCTTCTGCTTCCTGAGGATATCTCCTTTCTCTCCGCCTCCATTCCGCTTCGCCAATGGCTTCCACCCCTCACAGTCTCGTCCCGCCATCACCCTTCAGCGCAGGCTCAGCTCTTTCGCCGCCGTTTCCAGTTCCCCTCTTCTACTCCAAGCAGGACCCTTTTCAGCGACTTACGCTTCCTCATCCGGCAGGCCTGCAGCCTTCGCCGTCTTCGCCGCCAAGGGCTACAAGATGAAGACCCACAAGGTATCGCCCTTTCTGTATATCCTGGCCCTCTTTCGTCAATTATGACGCGGAAAGTTTTCTCCTTTGTGGATTCGAAGGCTTCGGCGAAGAGATTTCGGGTGACTGGAAGAGGGAAGATTGTGAGGAGACGGGCCGGGAAGCAGCACTTGCTGGGGAAGAAGAACACCAAGAGGAAGCTTCGACTTTCCAAAATGGTAAATTGATTTCTCGAATAACTCATCTGCATTTGCTCCTCTTATCCATGATTTCTGGTTGTATTTCGTTGAGGCTTCAAGTATCATGCTATTGCCAACTTGTTGCCATTTATCATTGAAGATAACATCACCTATCACAGTTTATAAACTGTTGATATATTACACGCGGATAAAAAAAACATAATGTAGAGATCATGTTTTGCTGTGCGTTTGTGGAGGTTACTGAATTTGATTTTATGTCAAAGCAGCAAATTTTCAATAAAGTCGCATTCACTCTTCCTAGTTTGTTAGTGAATAGGAATTTAGGAAGTTCTATTTCATTACTAAAAATCTCTTGCTCCAAGATTTATAAATACATAGTTTCAGATTTTGGACATTGGTTAGATGACATTGTGTGTGACAACAGAGCTGGATGGATGTTTCATTTCAGCAAAAACCTAATCCGTAACCAAAGGACTCTGTACTCGAAATAACAGTAATTGTTGTAGATCATAAATTGCAACAAAGTGAATATCTTTTATGTGATTTAAGCAGGTCTAAGATGTTGAAACAATGAGGTGATTATTCCAAACAACAAAAAAGAAATACTGTGTATTCGAGAATTTTGTAATGTTATAGAATAAAAAGTGGTCCTTTCTAAGTACCTAGTGATCAGTAGTGATCAGTATAATCTTAAGCAAGCCAATCATTTACATTTAGTTACACTTTATTTGGCTTCAAAATATTGACATTCAGTATTGTCAACTCGCTCAAGTTCTTATCCGGTGATCTTTATCAAAGTAAACAACTCCGGCAGTAACCTTGAAATATCGGAACAGCCTTAAACCAAATTTTGAAAGTTGTTTTATGTAAATTACCTTAATTTTCTTGTGTACTCATGGTTATTCTCATTCTGTCAATTTCATTTCTCCCTAAATCTCTCTTTGTGACTGTAAATTGCTTTCTTTTCCAGAAGTGCATTGCAGTGCCACACCATCTCAGTTTTCCATGTTTGATGTACTTAGTTGCATGTCGTAGGCATCTGCACCTTGTAGTTTGGTTGTTTTGCCTCATATGTGTGCTCCCAATTGTTGATCTCTTTTCCATCCTTAAATGCTTAACCACTGATATTCCCTTTGTCACTTCAATCTGTTTCTGAAACATGTCCAAATTTTCTTCGCAGCACCCAGTTAACAGAAGCGACTACGACAATGTGATCGGTGCGCTGCCATACCTCAAAGTGAACCGAAAGGCAACTTGAGTTTGTTCCTTTCCTTTACCTTTTGCTCCATTTTGTCGATCATCCATGCTTTATGCTCATGCACAATGTTACTTCAGCTGTTCATTGATCATTTCGGAAGTTTAATCATGTTAAAACTGTATTGTAGAGTAGTTTATAATCAATCTCATGCAATTTCTCATGTTATCAAATGGCTGGTGTTCAGACTCAAACATCTAATACAATTAACTAAGAGATCATGATCAGAATGATCAAATAATGTGAGATCTGTTCTACCATTTTTGTTCAAATATATCAATTAAAATATCATGCGACCACATGCTTCTCCCAATGAATGGCACAAAAGTCTCTGTTTATTAGAATATTCATTAGTCAAAATTATTAATTGTGGACATAGCTACAAAATAAAGTTAAAATATGACTCATTAGTTATTATTAATCACTAATTGTTTTTAGTCGATGATCATAATACGTAGGCTTAAAGTAGAACATTCAATGTCCAATAGTCAAAGATGGATAAACATATACGATTAGTTGGTATTAGAGTGGAGAACTCATAGATTATCTCTCTTCAATTATATATATATATATATAAAAGGGTTTTTTGCTTGTACATCCATGTTGGATGATCAATGTTGGTGATTCTTTGATGGAAGACGCCTTCCAGTGTAGTGCATGGAATATGCATTTCGTGAGAGTAGTTTAGTATGGATGAACTGGTAAAAAATCCTTTTATATATGTATATATATGTGTGTATATATATATATACTAATATACACACACACATGAGATTTTTACGTTGCACACTCGCCCGTGCGCGACTTGCGTGGGTGAGTGTGAGGGAGGACGTCTGCATGGAAGGCGCCTTCCCGTCCACTCTGAAGGTGTCTTCCATGCACCTGAAGGCGCCCTCCCTCTCACTCGCTCACGGGTGTCGTGCACAATCGAGTGTGTAGGCTAAAATTTATATATATATATTTTTTGCATAATAAAATAAAATAAAATCACGATAAAAGGGAAGTTGTATAAATCGCACTGCCACAACACTCGTCCGTCTTCCGCGTAGCTCCACAGTGACCAAGTGAAGGAACCAGCCTATCTCTCTCTCTCTCTCTCTCTGGGTGCTGCCATGGAAAGGAAGCACAAGGCGGCGGCAATGGCAGTGGTGGGGGTCCTGCTCGCTGTCAGCGTAGTGTCGTCGGACGGTGCCGTACTGGCCGTAGGAGATGCCCTGGGATGGACCATCATGGGAAGCCCTAACTACACCGCCTGGGCCGCAAGCAACACCTTCCATGTCGGCGACACCATCGGTTAGTTCCCTCCATTCCCTCCCGCGCCCTTTCTTCGATCTCTATCAGCGAGAGAAAAGCTTGTTTTGCTTCTTAGATTTCATTTTGAGGGAAAAAGTAACAGTTCATCTTTCACTTTCAGTGTGATTTTCTTGTCTTTTCTCGAAGGTGCTTCTATTCTGGAGGACAAATCTTAACTTTGTTTGAAATATGACACAGATTTGTTCGATCTGTATATTATTAATTTTTGGGGGATGTATGAGTTCATTCCTCACATCTACTTTGATTTTTATGTGTTTTTTTTTCTGAAAAAAAAAATTCCGTTAGA
>JBAMIB010231021.1:0-12232 GCA_037177415.1 Kaempferia rotunda
CCTTAGGTCTGATTTAGGAAGAAAATTTATTTGATATGTTGAAATTACTAAATAATCCTCTATGCACTTTATTGATGAAGAATAAAATACAAAAATATAAGATTTAAATCCAATTCTAATATATTTCAAATCAACGAATTTAATTTAATTTTGTTATTTACTAACTCATTCCAAATATAAGAATGAAATTCAATTACAGATGGAATTTAATTCAATTTCATTACTTAAAATTCTTTTCAAACGGAGTGTTAATTAAAAATTAAAAAATGTGCAATATTTTAGTTGATAATGTACTAAATTTCTTACATAATAGAGCTAGATTTAGCAATCAACCCAAATAAAATTTATATCCATATTTTTATAGCGCCCATGTCAATCCATCCCAGCCAACCCTCCACATTTTTATTCTTGAATAGAAATAAAGATGATTTTTTATTCAACAAAAAAAAAATATCTCTTCAATTTATTTATTTATATATTTATTTATGTTATTAAACATATCCAACCGAATATTAAATTGCTTACAGCCCTAACGTATCCCTTCCACCTTCCAGAGAAGTCTTTCCTTCTCTTTTCCCCTCCTCCGTCCTCTCGTCCGGTCTACGTGACTCCGGCGTCGTCCTCCTACCGTGTTTGCTGGAGAGCTATCGAACGATCTCCGGCGAAGGACTCCGTCACGCCGCTAGCGCTGCTGCGCCGCGAGATTTCGCCGTCCACCAAAGGGGTCGTGGGAGCACAACTTATGGCGGAGAAATTGGCACCGGAGAAGCGCCACAGCTTCTTCAATGGCGGTGAGACCTCGATTTTCTCCTCAGAGTACTTGTGTACTTGCTCCTTTAAAAAAAAAAATTATTCCGAATGCCTTCCTCATCTGGTGTTGATTTTTATCCTTTAGAGCAGAAGGTTTTCGAATGGGATCAAACCCTAGACGAGGTTAACATGTACATCGACCTCCCTCCGAACGTTCCCAAGAAGCTTTTTTACTGCAAGATCCAGTCCGGACACGTCGAAGTGGGGATCAAGGGGAATCCTCCTTATCTCAGTGTATGTATTTTATCTTATTTTTATGAGAATGACCATCGTTTCTACACTTTTTTGGACGCTTTACAGCACGATCTCGCCTACCCTGTGAAGACTGATTCCTCTTTTTGGACGCTTGGTAATACATCCATGTTCTTCTTCAATCTCGATATTCTTTTCTGCAAGTTTCTTTTTATCACCCCTTCCACTTTTCGTAATGATTATTAATATTCTAGGGTGATTTAATGTTGATTTGTTGGACATTATTTAGTAACACAATGCATTGATTCAAACATGCGTGAACTAGAAATCACTAGAATAGGAACAAATGGTATTTATAATGTAAGATGTGTTAGTATAATGGTAGTCAATTTTCATAAGTGCGGGGATACATTCATCTGTATGAAAACTACTATTCAGTTTACAGGTAAGCTCAGGGATGTCAGTCATCAGCGCAGTCAAAGCTTTTAGGATTCATGCTTCATTGCATTGCTTCTTGTATCCTTGTAATATTTGGATCCTGACAGCACATAGAATAATAAAATCATCATTAGTTATGATATTATGGAGCTAAAGTTCAATTGATACATATATCACCAGGATATTCTCAAAAGAAGTCTAAGCTTTCTCTTTTAACTTGTGAGTTTCAGCTTGTTCTAATATTTGAGAATGCTCACATGTGTGCCATTGGTGAGATTTGTTTCGTTGGATTATGGACAGGTAGATCTCACAACTTGTCCTCTTGACAGATTTGTTTGGTTGGGCATGATCCTGCAAATATAAATATATGGAAGATGTTTTAAAGATTATTGATGTTTAATAGTAGCTAGAGATTAAGATTGTCATTCTCTAGCTAAGTAGGACTAGGATGAGATCAACAGACTATGCCTATGAGAAAGTGGGGATCATGGTTGGAATATTATTGTGTGCTTGTTGAAGGGGGTGGACTTCAGGATTTCAAATGCTGAAATAATTTGGCACAAGCTATACTTTGATTTCGTCTGAAGGATCTCAAGTGTTGAAATAATTCAGCACAAGCTACACTTTTGTTGGAGGAGACAAAAGTTATCTACATTAATGAACTCCCACTTAATTTGTAAATTTCAAAAGGTGGCAATCTTATTCTGATGCACAAAAAGAATATTTCAGATCCTAACCATGAGATTCAGGTTGAAAGTGATCCATCAATGCAAAATATCCTCCCTGAACAGAGGAAGCTTACTTTAAGAAATTTCTTCCTCAATATTTGTATGTACGCCACACTATATTGCCATGCTATCCCTTATTACACAAAGCCAAATGCATTTGAATAAAATCTGTGTCATTAATTTTTGGACGAGTGAGAGACACAAAAACCAAGTGTTGTTTGGTCTAGTGGTAAGCTAGTTAATTTGGAGGGTTTTCTGTCAAGCCAAAGCTTGGGTTCGAATCTGTATAACAGCAATACTGGGAATGGTTTAGTCTTGCCTCTTCCACTTGGATAATTATGAGCTTCTGAAAGCTAAATAGTTGCAAACTTATGAAATGTTGGAAAAGCAATTAAGTTGGTTTTGAATTTAGAGTGTCGGCATTGGTTGAGCTAAGCAAGATATTAGTGGTGTCATGAGGGGTAGAAAAAGTTCCAAGAAATATTTTTAGATACAGCAACAAACTATGAATTAGTGTATCTGTTTAATTGGTGTTATAAATCCTGTGTTGTTTGACCATCTTCTTCTTTAAATGTCTGCATTTGCCATGAAAATTAATAGTCGGTTTTTGTTGCCTTCACAAAATAGAGGACGAAGTCATGCACGTGACACTACAGAAAAGGGACAAAGGGAAAACTTGGTCATCTCCCATACTTGGTCAAGGTTTGCTGGATCCATATGCAGCGGATCTGGAACAGAAGCGCCTGATGCTGCAGAGGTTTCAGGAAGAGGTAAAAGCCTTGTTTTATTGCTTGTTTATGTTGGGAATGGGCATGATTTTTCACAGCATATTTTGGTAATCCTCTAATAATTGTTGTGGGTTTCTATATGTATATTTACTATGATCTTGATTCCTGGTAATACACATTGTGTAGGCTATTGGATAAACTAAAAATGTAGAACACCTTACTGTAGTATTTACTCCATTCATCAATATCACTCTGAGTTAAAACTTAAAAGTATAAATATCATGGAAAGAAATTCAATCTATAATATCTTTTTTTTTGTATTTATTTGTTTTCAATTTGCAGAATCCTGGTTTTGATTTTTCCCAAGCTCAGTTCAGTGGAACCTGCCCTGATCCGAGGAGCTTCATGGGTGGCATTAGCTAAGCATACTATGGAGGTGATTCCTCATGTTTTTAGTCAACCATGTGTGATCCCTTTAACCTTGCCATGGTGGCTAAGATCCAACAACCAGCACTAATGATCGGATGAATGGTTCATCAAAATTATTGTGTATGACACTAGATTGCGATAATAGTTTCAAAAGTTCTTTCTCTTTGCATCTTACAATTTGAGCCTAACATCAAATTTGTGTGTATTCTATTGCATGTTGATGGTTTACTAGAACATATATTAAGTATATAAAATTACAAACACGGTCAAAATAATTTACACTTAAACTTGAAATGATTTAAATTAACATAAAGATGGAAAAGGGGCCAAATATTATTATATATATTAAACTTTAAAAAAATAATTTACTTAGTAAATTGGTTAATTTGTTTATATAGTTGAGATATATTATTATTGTTGTTGTATTTATCAATCATATTGTAAGTCCAATAAATAATATCTTTGAGGAAAACATATCTAAATTTTTCTGTTGATTTTCAATTTAATTTGCTTATAAATTGTTTAATCAATTAGTTTTTAATTTTTAAATCTTTCAAAAAATTTTCCTGCTAGGGGAAAAAAAGGAGAAGCGAAACTCGTTTTCAGTCCCTCCAATGCAATATAAATAAGAAGAATATTTTCTAGCCATAAGGTCGGTTTTCTCTTTTTCCCTCGTGAGAAACATAGAATTAATCACTAATCACTCGAATTTGCATGACTCTGATCGAAGGAGTTAAGCTGACTAAAGTTTAACAAACTTCAGGGCAATTTAACAATCTTGAAGTTTAGAGAGATATTTTATAAAATAAATAAATTTCAAAAAGTATTTGAATTCTGAAGGATGTTATTAGTTATACTGCGATAACCCTGCAGAACAATTTCCAGCATGAAAATGAATAGCTCAGTATACGAGGAGAAAATAGATGATCTATTAGGAGTTCATGATTCATTAAGTACAAGATTTATAACAGTGATATCAATTAATGGAAACATAAAATCATTAAATACAGATAATTAAGCTTCACTACTTTCTTACATATCAGGAAAACCACCGTCTACGAACTCTTAAATTAGTCACTTCAGCATAACTACTTCAAGCAGAGCATATAATGCTATTAAAAACTAAGCATGGAAGAGGTTAGTCACTGTTCTCAGCTGGCCTCAAACAGCCACAGGAAGCACCTTCCTTCTGTTTCCTGCTGTTTCTCCTTCCATAGATGTATTCTCTTAAACGAATTCCAGTTCTTCGTTTGATCATTCTCATTCTTTTATTTGCATTTCTATCCTCAGATTTCAGCAGGCCATATTGAATTTTCTTCATCTCCAATTCCAACCTTCCAATTTTTTGGGATACCTTTTGTGCCCAGTCAGAGATCTGCTTCTGCCTTCTGCTGCCGCTAACCTTTTTCTCCGTCTCATCGGCAGGAGATGCAGAAAAGTCCTCTACTTTTTTCATCAAATTACCATTCACTTCAATGAGCTCCAAGATGGTTCCCTCAGCACCTTTCAACTGTGCGTTGAGAGCATTGAGCTCTGATCTAGTAGGCTGGTTGATCTTTTCAGTTTCCTCCATGTTCTTCTGCAAATCTTTTATGCTTGCTTGCAGAAGCAACAACCTCTGAGCATCAGAAAAGAGTCTATCTAAGACCTTTCTGTGCCAATCATGGCGAGATTCTACCTTTTCTGGGAGCTCTAGCTTGTCAATGCACTCTTTCTCAAATACCAGTCCATCTGAATGTGTGTACTTTCTTTCCATTTCTTCAGTTTGGTAGCATGACAAGTCCTTGATTAGCACAGGACCTCTCTGATTCTGGGTGCTGCATCCCTCTTCGTATTTACCCCATAGTTCTGTGGATTCACCAGCCTCTTTAGAGTTTCTTAGTCCACGAGAAATAAAATCCTTATTGTACTGTGAAGAATTCAAAATAATATCGAGCTGTATGTCACTCATGTATTGTTTATATTTTGATCTAGCGATGTCATTGTTGGAGACTCTCTTCATTTTTAATGCTTCAATCTCTTTCCACGCAGCATCCAAACTAGCACTTGAATCTAATCGTTCGAGCACTACAACATCTCCTGTTTCCATCACCGCCTCCCGCAGCAGTTTCACTTTGTTGCGCAAATCTTGCAGTTTTTGAGTTCCTATAGGTCCAGTGGCACCATATTCTTTCTTATGTTCTTCTTGGCCCCTCTTGATATAAGAAGACTGATACTGATCATCCTGAATGCACGATTGTATCATCAGACATCCAGAATTTATTTTGCTTAGTTCTTAGAAATCTGACTGCAGTATTATGGACACTTAAAAGAACTTTGTTTAAATGAAAATAATAATACATTTTTCACTTCATCAAAGGAAAGAGTGAAGTTACCGTGTCTTTTGTTGGATTTATTGAAGTAGAATATCGCTTCACAAGGGAAAGTGTAAGATCTTCTAGGATAGCAATGTCATCCCATAAAGACTCCAAAAATAGTGAATACTCATTCAAGTCAGTTCTTAGTCGAGTACTTTCTCCTTCGAGGATAAAAATCTTTTTCAACAATTCTTGAATGGTTGAATCTTTTACAGTGATTTCCTCTTCAAAAATTTCCATTTGTTCTTTTGCAGTAACAATGCTAGCATGGTTGACCTCATACTGGACTTCTAGCAAATCTCCTCTGCACTCTTTCCAGTTAGAGGAAAAATTCTTAAGATGTGTGTTTTCATCTTCAAGCATTACTATTTTCTCATTGACAATCTTGTTCTCCGCTTCAAGCTTGCTGTTCATGAAGCGGAGATTGTGGTTTTCAGTACTCAATAGATTGATTGCTGAATCTCTCCCTGAGATAAGACTCCTACACACCACGGAAAGGCAGTCCAGAGCAATAAACTCCATAAGAACATTGTTCTCCTCTTCCAGTTTGCCATCATCTATCAAGTCATGTAGCTTCCTGCAAAGAGAATTATTTTCCTCCAGTACCTTGAAGGAATTAGTTTGTAATGCGCTGTGAGATTCTTGTAGACAAGTAACCTGTCTGAATAGCAAATCCACCTCAACTTTCAATGCTTCCTCTCGTTGGTTGCTTGTCTGCATCTCCTTCTTCAAAAGTTCACTCATCTCAAGGATTTCATCATTCTTGCATTTTATCTGGGTAAAATATTCTGCTCTTACTTCAGATTCTCTCTCAAGAAGAGTCTTTTCTTCATGAATATCTGTTACATAGTTCCCTAACTGCTGTAGAAGGTTGATGGCAATGGATTTCTGCTGAAACAATTGCTGCTTTTCATCCTGGACCTCTGAAATAGTATGTTGCTTTTGCTTCAATTCATGCAAAAAAAGCTGTAAAACTAATTCATCTTCACTATTGTCTAAACCAGCATGCTCCAGATCCATCTTCATTGATCTTATTATCACATGTATCCAGTCCCTTACTTTCCTGTTATGCTCTGTTAAAGATGTTATCTTTCTCTCCAGTGTCGAGCATTCCTGCTCAAGCTTTGAGATAAGCTTCTCTGCACATCTCAAGTCATATTCCTGTTTTTGAGATGCACATGATAAATTGGAGTTCTCCTTTGTCATGTCACATAAGCATCTCTGCAATATGAAAATTTCAATCTGAGCACTTACGATTTGGTGTTGTTCCACTTGGAAATTCTCCTCCCATCCCCTAGCTTGTTCATGGAGGAGCGATACCTGATTTTCTAATGCACTCTGCTGAATTTTGCTAGACTGAAGATTGGTATTGTGTTCATTTTTTTCCATGATTAATAACTCTTGCAGTTTTGACATTTGTTGAAGGATTGAATCCTTTTCCCTCTCTAGGTTAGAGCCATTTTTCTTCATCACAGAATATCGGCCTTTCAAGCTCTGTAGAATCTGTTTAAAGTTTTCCACCTGATACAATGAAAATAGTGGCAACAAGTTGTATTAGTTTCAACTATCTGAATCGGTTTTATGGATATTATCCCTCATTTAAGTTCATACAAGACTATATCACCAATTATCCTCAACCTGTTAAGCTATTTTTTCATGTGTTAAGAATATCCAAATCTCTTAAATTAATTTTAGTAACATTAAATAGGGTTTTCTTTGGTCTCTGTTTCTCACACCATCAAGTCTAATTGATCAACTTGCCTAACTATTGAATTTGTTTGAGTCACTTTGAGCTTCACCTAATTATTCAGTAATCCCTCATCAATCTTACCAATTTTCATATTTATTACACTATTTTATGTACATGCTTCTACATGATGCAAACAAATTTTGGTATTAAACTGCATTTGGCATATCCACAAAATCAATCAAGAAATAATTCCCAAATAAGAGTGGAAAAAAGGATTAGTATGTTTAGATACCTTAATCAGCTTCCTGAAGATATGTTTACCTGTGTTATGAGAGTACTCTTCTCAAAAAGAAGACATGATTTCTCATCATCAAGAGTCTTGCAGGATTCTTTTACAACCCTAAACTTTCTTCTCAAATCCTCAAGTTCAACATTCGTATCAGATAGAGAGATCTCTAAGAATGCATTTTTCTTTGAAAGCTTCTCAATTTTCTGATTTGCAGCCTCCAAGTGTGACAAAATTGATGCCTTTTCAGCAAGATGGATAGATATTCTACCTCGCAAATGAGCAGAGGCATCTTCTAATTTGTTTACCTTCGTTCTTAATCTCTCCAATTCACCATTTGCATGCAAAAGTGTACCTTCCAGTACTTGAATCTTCTTCGACATTGCTTCCATATTATTTAGATTAAGCAAGTAAAGATTTATTTTATCCTCATTTTCCATGATTGAGTCCCTCAGTTTAAGGTTTGCATCCCTCAAATCCTTTATCAATGTCTGAAGGGATTCTACATTTAAACTAACCGCTTGAAGTTCATATGTAAGTGCATGACATTTATCTACCAAATCATCTCTTTCTTGTGTAAGACAATCAAGTTGAATCTGAAGAGCTTCCTTTTCATCGATATGAAGATCAGTTTCATCTTCAAGTTTCCTTTTCAAATCCATCAAGAATGTTATTTCATCCTCCAGACTCATTATTTTAAGAGAAGACGAAAACTGCTCTTCACATAGTCTGACATTCTCCTCACTGACCTTCTTAAGTTCTTCGCCAATATCCTTCAGTTTCTTAACTTTCATTTCGAGCTCCAGTTCAAGATGCCTCATCACCTCAAGGGTATCAATATGCTTCCTTTTAATTGATTGGCAATCAATCTCAGCTTCCACTTTTCTTTGATCTGTATCTTGTAAGGAGGTGTCCAGGATTTTCAGCTCCATAGCCTTTTTGTTAAGCTCCTCCTGTTGATGTTCTATTTTCTTCTTTAGGATGCCAGCTTCTGAATGTAATGCTCGATTAGCCTTTTCCAAAGCAAGCCTCTGTTCCTCAGCGCTATTTAAAGTTGCAGTTCCTAAGATCATCTCATCATTAAGTTTCTTAAGATCTGCTTTGGTGCGTGATATTTCATCTTCCAAATTAGATACTCTCGTCATGGATTCCAGATATCGAGAAAGTGATTCTTCTTTCTCAGATTTTAGCTTGGAGTAGGTCTCTTTTAGGCACTGAACTTCACCTTCATTTTTATCAGCACGTGCTGATTCCAAACTAATTTGCTTCTTCATCTCCTGGTTTTCATTCAACAGCCTCATTATTTCTTTCTGAAGTAATTTGTACTCCGAAACTTTGCTTTCCCCACTCTCAGTAAAACTTGTGCCATGATGCAATGACAATCCAAAAAGATCATTGCCCACATCATGTGAATTCAAATTTCCTTGAGTCTTTTCAGGAATATTTGTGTCTGCATACAGGGATAGACACTCATCAAACAAGTCAAATGGAATTTGGTTAGGGAATGCTTCGGCTATAGTTTGTTGAGCCTGACGAAGTGCCCCAGTCGCATGGTCATATCGTTCTGCCAATGCACGGTAGGCGCGGTAAAATTCTTCAACCAGTTTCATAAGTTCAGGACGTTTCTGGAAATATATTTCTGCTTTTTTCGCAAACGAATCAGCATCTTCTTCTATAAGCATGATCATGGCTCTGACCTTGTCATCTATATCTGCACAGGTAAGTGTAAATGGTGTTCATCATTAGCATTGGACAATGAATCCGAAAAGGACACAAAACTCAAGTGATCTTCTTGACAAACTATTTTTTTTATTACTGAATTTTAAGAAGGATAATAATTCAATATCCATTTCGTAATATAATCCAGTAGGAATAGTTACCCTCACACTCACTTATGTAAATATACGGATAACACTCTTTTAATCCATGCTCGTCTTTGCAAAACTTGCAGTTCTTGTTTGGTCTTTGTATACTCTACCTGATCAATACACTGTTCTACAATTCAGGGGATCTAGTGCTTGTAGTAACCTCCTTCCTCACTGAGCAAGAAGATCCACTGTAGCAAACGAAACTCATTCTTCTTGGTTGCAGATTTGCCCTTCTTGACTCCATTCCTGGTCTCCTTCTCTCGCTCATCCATCCCACATGATGGTGCCGCGAGTCCCAACCCGAACACCGGTTCAATTGGTCTATCCATTCCTTTGTTCACCAACACCCTACCTATATTTTCTTCCTTGTCCATTGTTGCCATGGACTCCACCCTCCCTACCTTGTTTCTTGTCTTCACTCGAGATCCCAGACTACTAGAAGATATTCTATCATGAGCTACATTTAGCAGGCTCTTAAATGCTCCTGAATCAAATCATGCTCCAATAATTTTGGAAATTTATCACTATATAAAGCTCGATTATCAATGAAAATAACTTGACTATCAATAAATATAGCTCGATTCAATAACGTATAAAATGTATCAATTCTCAACCAAGACAAAGAAGAGAATCAAAAATCTGACCTGCAAGATTATCCTGCAGCCATTTGGAGTGCTTGGGGATGATATGGCTATCCCACCACCATGAATACATGCGTCTGGATTCAGTATCTGCCAATGTTGCCATGATGACAATCACCAAGGCAACTATTATCTTACCCTATCTTCTTCAATCTCAAAAATGTTCACGTCCTCAAAAGATTTCCAACTCCGAAGAAGACCAGTTTCATAGGCACAAGTCAATCATACAACATTTTGATGAAGCTAGCACATGCTCTTCCAACTTCATAGCTTATAGAACCACCTTAGTAAAGCATAATAGAAAACAGTCTGATTAGGGAGGAGCACAAAAAAAATAGTATCAGTTGCGAGAGATTGAAACAGAGTTGATATCGAGTTGATACTTAAAAACAATAAATTCATCCATCCTAGATTAAAAATAAATGATTTGTTCTCTATCCTTGAAGTTGCACAATAGTTTTCGAAACAAATAATGAATACACTGGGAGAACATTTGTTAGTTCATATAAAATGTTTGATAGAAAAGTCTTTTTTTCGCTTTCCATTGTTTGGCACCCTTTGCCTGATCTGGCAATCATCACAGCCAAATGAACAAAAATATAATCACCTTCCTGTAAAATTAATAAATTATTTTCCAACCTTTAAGATTATGCAATGAAGTTAAACAGTCTACTTGATCTCTTGCTCTGCAACTTTGTAAACACTTAATCATGGAACTAACTAATCGAGAAAAAACTTGCATTTTCATTATTTTTTTGCAAAAACAAAAAATAAAAAGTACGCAAATCAAAGCTCCCAGAAATCAATGAAAAATAATCAGCGGTTGGAAACACCAAAAATGCTCGTGCGAGACTGGAGATCTAGGGCAACTTTATCCAAGAACTCGATCACAGAGGAGGAGAAGTAGCATTCCTTTTTTTTCTTCAAAAGATAAAAGGACGTCAGCATCAGAGAAAGTCAAAACCCTCGAATACAAATCGATCGCCGACCGAAAAGAGGGGGAAGAAAAACGCAAGCTTACATGATCATACCACGAGCAAAAACTGCACTTCCCCCCAAAGCCAATCATCCAGCAGCTGTTCTTCCAGATCCAGCTGTTTTTCCCATCCAGATTCATCCCATCTCTCTGCTGCTCATCTTCCAAACAAAAGACAAAAAAAAACAAAAAAAAAAAAAAAAAAAGGAGAAAGAGACAAAAAAAAAAAAAAAAAGAAAAAGAACAGTGTTGGTAGAGTCGTCGAGGAAATGCCAAAGGATTTGGTAGGCGAGTTCGGTGGATTTGCTGGAGATGCGATTGCGATCACTGCTTAGAACAGTCTAACGACGCGATGAGCGCAGAAGCATCCACCATTTTCGCATTCATGGAGCATTTTTTTCCCACGCCGTGTTGCCAGTACGCCACTGCAAGTGAATGAGCATCGTAAGAGGAGCGTGGCCCGTCATTATTTGCTGCTGTGTCCTTCTGCGCCTTCCCCCCGCTCCCAACGGATCGTGCCCTTCCGAGATCCGGTTCGGTGCTTGCTCAACTCGGCTTAGACTCATGTCTAGTTGGATTTAAATAATGATCTAGTCTTGCTTGAATGTTTGAACGTGTATAAATTATATTTTAAATTTATTTAATATATAAATTAGATCTCTATTTTCAAAATTGATCGAAACTCAAATACTTACGTTCTCAATAATTTGAGTTTATAAGGGTTGCAGGTTATGCGGGTAGGCATGACTTGACCCATAGGGCGAGCCAATACAACCAGACTTGGGTCCATGCCGGATGACTTACCTAGCGTCATGCTAAAATAGACCGGGCCAGGTTTGATTCGGCACGGTAAGAAAATAGGTGGATCAATTTAGGAGGGTCCCGTTTTAGAATCACCACTGCTCCCTACAATTAACAATTAATAATTAATAATTAATAATTAATAATTAAAAAAATGGCCCCACCGACTAATGGCAGACACCCTGTCACTCTCGCCTTTATTTTTTATTCTTCCTTCTACTTTTCTCTCTACTAGTGATCGCGCACACGCGTTGCATGTGCAATATAATATACGATAAATTAGACTTC